>PGFW01036724.1:19077-30728 GCA_003123925.1 Haematobia irritans | reverse complement strand
AGACGCTCGGACCCTTTCTCACGTCCAACTAGGCTCAAAGGCAGTGTGTGTTACTCCGACTCCAGAGAAATTCTCAAAACTACGGACTCCATCAAAATCTCCAGATTCCCGACTCCAGAACCCTAGCCATCCGTACTATACGAACAAGCTCCATGACAGGATAGTGGGGGACCACAAGGAGTGTTGAACTTGGAACTTGAAAACAAGTTCCATGTCAGATAGAGGAACCCACTATTAGAAGCTTCGGACTTACCGTACTTCCAGTCAGAGCGAATAAGCTCAAAGAGTGTTTTACTTTCGAATCTTAGCAAAAATCTCATTACTCGACTTCAGTAAAGTCTGTCAGACCTGACTCACAGCCCTTTGGATTCGAACCTATGCGAAAACAAGCCTCCATGGTACCTAGTAAAAAGCTCACGAGAGAAGCTTTGAACACTTTCTACGTTCAAGCGGTGATACAAGCTCAAGGAGTCTTGACTCAGACTCCGACAAAATCTTCAAAGACCCTAACTCAAAACAGCCTGCGTTTTCGAAACCGATGCGAACAAGGCAGCAGGCTTGAAACAAAGCTCAAAGGTTAGTGTTTTTTCATTGTTAAGGAAAGATCCTTGGAACCTTTGGCACTTGAAAGCCACGAGCAAAAGTTCGAACCCTTTTTCTACGCTCCAACCGGGTGAACAAGCTCAGGGAGTGTTTTTTTTAACCCACTTTTTTTTTTGGGTTCTTTGTACTCCGGTGCCAGGCAAAATATCCAGACTCCGACTCCACAGCCCTTGTTCGAACTATTGCGAACAAACTCCATGGTAGGTATTGTAGGAACACCCACTAGAAGCTTCGGCCCTAGCCTATATTCAGCCAAGTGAACAAGCTGAAACGGAGTGTTTATAACGAAGTTTTCAAAGATCATTTTATAACCGTTGGCACTTGAAAGCCAGGGGAGAATCGGGAACCTTACCTACGTCCAGCCAGATGACAAGCTCAAAGGAGTCTTGTACTCCGACTTCAGCAAAATCTCCGACTCCAGCAAAATCTTCTGACTCCACAGTCCTGGTTCGAAGTATGCGTACAATCTCCATGGTAGATAGTAGTAAACCATTAGAGATTCGACCCTACCGTACGTCCAAGCCAGGTGAAAAAGCTCAAGGGAGTATTGTAAAGAAGGCTTCCAATTTCATCCATTTCCTAACCTTTTGAACACTTATTTTTTTTTTTTGTTTTAGATAATTTTCGGCACATTCCTATTATATTCAAATGTATCCATATTTATATGTATACTTCCTGTGTATCCAAAGTAAATGAAATGTATATACGTTCCCATATACACCTTTTGACCATGTGCATTCTTCACCTCATTCGTTGGTTGTGCCGCATTGCCAGTATTGTGCGTTATTAAATGGTACTCAAAACATAGTGTAAACTTTCATCTCTCATTGCCTTGCAACTCAAACTGGAATGTCGTCGTCGTCGTCGTCGCCATCAATAGCCAAATAAAATCAACAACAACGATTGTGGCATATGGAATATACCACCAAAAAGAACCGCGCAAAATGCCGAATATATTCGCCGATAGATGATGATGATGATGGGTTGTTGCAACAAACATCATTGATGGTGCATGGACCGGACCACATAGAGATCCACCGACGCAAGGAGAAAAGAATCGCAGTAGTGTTGTTTTGTTGTAACAACCACAGGTGTACTGTGTGCCACTCACTGGAGTCTGGGAGGTTTCTTTTGGTTGTAAGTTGGCATAAAACCGGGGTCTCTGGTGCATTTGAAGGTTTACTTACACCTTACACTTTCAACGTGGAGGGGCGGGTAACTGTAAGTTTCGCTTACCGTCACCTTTTCCCTTTCTTATGACTTGGGCGTTTTCACTGACTAGGCCAACCAAAACAAGACCTGGGACGGCGACGACAACAAACTCTGGCAATGCCTGCTTGCCACTGTACGCTCCATCATCAGCATCCTCCCCTTGCACCTAGTCAAACTCAAGTTTGAGGTATTTGTTACACTTCGTTTTAAAGTTTCATGCAAATTTTCAAGGTATTCGAGAGAAAGAAATGGGGAGTTAGTTCCTTGTTTTGACCATTACAAATAGAAACGAACAAAACAAACTTTGAAACTGGCCTTAGGCATGGTAGTCGCTTTGCAACATCCAGGTCTCTCCAGCGCCAGTCATACAACTCAGTCGTCACTTATTAGTTAGTCGAACAATGGCAACCGAGGGCAAAACCAAACCAATATCAACATCATACATCCATTCATTCTAACCTTCGGAACAATGCAACAAAAACTCATTTCTGTCTCCTGAAAGTGTTAGTTGTATTATAAATATATCATTATTTATTTGTTTGGGGAGTCTGCATACGATACGAGAATGAATGAGTGCGTGTGTCAGTAGTGGGTGTGCTTCTCATTTCACCTCTTTTCTCTATCGTATCAGTGGTGCAATAAGAGCTTGCATTATATCCCACACATAACGCATCATTAGCTAATAGGAAATAACAACAACAACAACAGCTACACAAATCAAAGAACCAAGAATTACAGATTGTGTGTTGCGTTTGTGATTGGAGTATGCAAAAAAAAACCAAATCCATAAATTTTTATTCTCCATTGAGAGAAGTCGCTTAAAGTAATTTTGTAGTTACAAGTTCGTTGCAACTTTGTCTGTTAAGCTGCCTATACAAATCGTCATCATTGATGAGTATTTCGTCTCCGGTACTTGAACTAAAAGCGAAATTTTAAATCTAAAGCAACGACACAATTTCTTAAAAAAAAAAACTAAAAAAACAAATAGATTTTTATGTGTGTATATGTATTTGTGTGAGTTCAAATTCAAGATATACATTGAAAGTATATTATCAGTGGAGTTGGACATTTTAAAGTAGACAGAGTAATCGATTATTATCACTACCTATGAGTGGATCAATGTATTTTAGGGCCGTATAGGGATATCTACAAGGGGCCATCAGCGTCAGGATGTGATAATTATGATACTTAGAAAATTATTGGTAAGATTTAATATTATAATTGGGTTAGTGATAAAAATAAAAACTTAAATATATGAAAGTTTTGTCAAAATTTTATTTCTATAGAAAATTTTTGTTCAAAATTTTATTTTTAAGAATAAATTTTGCCAAAATTTTACTTCAATAGAAATTTTTGTCAAAATTTTACTTCAATTAGAAAATTTTTGTCAACATTTTATTTCTTTTAGAAATTTTGTCAAAATTTTATTCTATTCGAATCATTTTGTCAAGTTTATTTCTATAGAAATTCTTGTCAAAATTTTATTTCTGTAGAAATTTTGTCAAAAATTTTTTTCTATTAGAAAATGTTGTCAAAATTATTTTATAGACATTGTTCAAAATTTTATTTTATAGAATATTTTGTCAAATTTTTATTTCTATAGAATATCTTTGTCAAAATTTTATTTCTATAGAAAATTTTGGTCAAAATTTTAATTTCTATAGAAAAATTTGCAAAAATTTCATTTCTATGGATTAATTTTGTCAAAATGTTATTTCTATAGAAAATTTTTGTCAAAAATTTTATGTCGTATAGACAAAAATTTTGTCCAACAATTTTCTAATTTCTTATTAGAAATGTTGTCAAAATTTTTATTTCTTATAGGACAATTTTTTCAACAATTTTATTTCTATAGGAAAATTTTGTCAAAAATTTTTTCTATTAGAAAATTTGTCAAAATTTATTTTGATAGAAAATTTTTATCAAAATTTATATTTCGTATAGAAAATTTTATTCAAAATTTTATTTCTATAGAAAATTTTGTATAAAATTTTATTTCTATAAGAAATTTTGTCAAAATTTTATTTCAGTAGAATTTTGTCAAATTTAATTTGTATAGAAAATGTTGTCAAAATTTTTTTTTATAGAAAATTTTGTCAAATCTTTTTTCTATAGAACAATTGTTATCAAAATTTTATTTCTACTAAAAATTTTGTCAAAATTTTTATTTCTATAGAAATTTTGTTCATAATTTTATTTTATAGAAAATTTTGTCATTAAATTTTATTTCTATAGAAAATGTTGTCAATTTTTTTTTTCTATAATGAAAATTTTATCACAAATTGTTTTCTATAGAAAATTTTTTGCCAAAATTTTATTTCTATAGAAAATTTGTCAAAATTTTGTTTGTATTAGAAATTTCTGTCAAAATTTTATTCTATAAGAAGATTTTGTCAAACTTTATTTTATATAGAAAATTCATTAATCAAGATTTTATTTCTATTAGAAAATTTTGTCACAATATTACTTCTATAGAAATTTTTGCTAAAAAATATTATTTTCTATAGAAATTTTGTTCACAATTTTACTTTCTATAGAAATTTTGCAACATTTTATTCTATCAGAAAAATTTTGCCAAAATTTTAGTTCTTATAGAAAATTTTTTTTCAACATTTTATTCTATAGAAAAATTTGTCAAAATTTTATTTATATTAGAAAATTTATGTTAAAATCTTAGTTTCTATAGAAGATCTTTTAAATTTTATTTCTATAGAAAATATTTGCCAAAATTTTATTTCTATAGAAAATTTTTGTCAAAATTCTATTTTCTATAGAAAAATTTTTGTTCAAAATTTTATTTCTTATAGAAAATTTTTGTCAAAAATGGTTATTTCTTACAGAAAATTTGCAAAATTTTATTTCTATAGAAAATTATGCTCAAAATTTTATTCTCTATTAGCAAATTTTGTGAAAAAACTTTTTATTCTATAGAAATTTTATCAAGATTTTTTATTTCTATAGAAAACTTCGTCAATTATTTTATTTCCTATTAGAAAAATTAGGAAAATGTTGCACAATTTTAATTTCTATAGAAAATTTTGTCAAACTTTATTTCTATAGAAAATTTTGGCCAAAATTTTATTTCCTATCGAAATATATTGCCAAAATGTTATTCCTATTAGAAATGTTGCCAATTTTTATTTTCTTATAGAAAATTTGTGTCATATTTTTATTTCTATAGAAAACTTTATTCAAAACTTTTATTTACTATTTGACAAAATTTTATCAAAAACTTTATTTCTATTGACAAAACTTTATTCTATAAAAAATTTGTCGCAAAAATTTTACTTCTATAGAAAATTTTTGTCAAAAATTTTATTTCTATAGAAAATTTTGTTCAAACTTTTATTTCTATAGAAAAATTTTTGTCGAAAACTTTATTTCTATAGAAAATTTTTGTCAAAATTTTGCTTCTTATAGAAAATTTTGCTCAAAATTTTATTTCTATAGAAAATTTTGTCAAAATTTTATTTCTTATAGATAATTTTGTCAAAATTTTATTTCTATTAGAAATTTTGTCAAAATTATGTTTATTTAGGAAAATTTTGTTCAAAATTTTATTTCATAGAAAATTTGTCAACGTTTTTTTCTATAGAAATTTATCAAAAATTGTTTTTCTATAGAAAATTTTGCCAAAATTTTATCTATAGAAAATTTTTGTCGAAACTTCTACTTTCTATAGAAAATTTTGTCAAAATGTTATTCTATAGGAAAATTTTGTCAAAAACTTTATTTCTATAGAGAATTTTATCTATAGATTTTATTATCTATAGAAAATTTCGTCAATATTTTATTTTATAGAAAATTTTGTCAAAATTTTTATTTCTTATAGAAAATTTTTCAAAATATTATTTTCTATTTGAAACTTTTGTTCAAATTTTACTTTCTATAGAAAATTTTTGTCAAAATTTTATTTCTATTAGAAAATTCTGTCAAACTTTTATTTCTATAGAAATTTATCAAGATTTTATTTCTATAGAAAAATTTTCCGTTCAATATTTTATTTCTATAGAAAATTTTTCTTTTCCGGTCAAAATTTTAATATATCTATAGGAAAATTTTGGTCAAAATTATTTCTATTAGAAAATATTTTTTCCAAAATTTTTAATTTCTATAGAAAATTTGTCAATAATTTTTATTTCTATAGAAAATGTTGTCAAAATTTATTTCTATAGAAAATGTTGTCAAAATTTTATTTCTATCGAAAATTTTATCAAAATTTGTTTTTTTTCTATAGGAAATTTTGCCAAAATTTTATTTCTATAGAAAATTTGTCAAACTTTATTTCTTATAGAAAATTTTGTCAAAATGTATATTTCTATAGGAAATTTTGGTTAAAACTTTATTATCTATACGGAAACTTTTATCAAGATTTTATTTTTTTTCTATAGAAATTTCGGTCAATTTTTATTTTTATAGAAAAATGTTTTGGTTCAAAATTTTATTTCTATAGAAAAATTTTTAAATTATACTATAAATTTGTCAAATTTGTCTATAGAATTGAATTTTTTTTATAGAAATTCTGCTCAAAACCTTTATTTCTATAGGAAAATTTTATCAAGGATTTTATTTCTATAGAAAATTTTCGTCAATATTTTATTTTCTGTAGAAAATTTTGTCAAAAATTTTATCTTCTATAGAAATTTTGGTCAAAATTTTATTTCTATTAGAAAATATTTTTTCAAAATTTTATTTCTATTAGAAATTTTGTTCAAATTTTATTTCTATAGAAAATTTTGTCAAAATTTTATTTCTATAGAAAATGTTGTTCAAAATTTTTATTTCTATAGAAAATGTTGTCAAAATTTTATTTCTATAGAAAAATTTTGTCAAAATTTTATTTCTTATAGAAAATTGTTGTCAAACATTTTATTTCTATAGAAAATTTAATCAAATTTTATTTCTATAGAAAATTTGCTCAAATTTTATCTATAGAAATTTTGTCAAAATTTTATTTCTATCGAATATTTTGTCAAAACTTTATTTTTATAGAAATTTTTATCAAAATTTTATTTCTATAGAAAATTTTGTCAAAATTTTATTTCTATAGAAAATTTTGTCAAATTTTATTTCTATCGAAAATTTTGTCAAAATTTTATTTCTATAGAAAATTTGTCAAAATTTTATTTCTATAGAAAATTTTTTCAAATTTTTATTTTATACAAAATCATGTAAAAATTTTTATTTCTATAGTAATTTTTGTCAAAATTTTATTTCTATAGCAATTTTTGTCAAAATTTTATTTCTATAGAAATTTTGTCAAAATTTTATTTCCATAGAAAATCAGGCTTCTTATTCTCTGCGTAGATACACCGTTCCGATTATATTACAAATATTGTTATGAGCGTAATTTTTATTTACACGCAATATAAATATTTTTAAATTGCTCGAGCTAGGATACTCCTCTCCTCCCAATAGTTTACCCCGAATCTTTTGAACAGTTTTACATGGTAGTTTTTTTTTTTTTTAATAGTTTACTACATCGAATTTCATGGTGTCCCATTTATGCTCTATTATTGTAGCCAACATTCTATGTTTATAAATTTGCTGGCCCAAGTGCAATTTGTGTGCGACGAGCATGGCATATGTGAAATATCTTAATTTGAAATTTTAAATTACAAGTGCAAAGACCAGTGAGTGAGTATCTAAATTGAAATAAAAAACAAATATGTGATCTGAAGTCCATATTGGAATGGAATGTAGAAGCGATTATTGTTATTTGAAATGGGGCAAAGGAAAATATTTACAGAAAAAAACTAAATAGTACAGCAAATAAATATGGGTGGGTTGTGTACATGACAATGCTAAAATTCAGGGGTCCGCAATCTTCCCCATTAGATCGATAGGTTTAAAGTTCATATGACTAATTTCTCCTTTCAGTATACCCACCTTTTAGAAGTATAACCAATAATAAAAGAAAACACAATCTTTGTTTGTTAATGCTAAATAAAAATTTTTTTATTTTTTTAGCTTGTCTTTACAAAAATCACTTTTATAAAACACCAAAAAAAATAAATTAAATAATCAAATTCACTTGGTTCGCAGATGAATGGGTGGATGGAAAACACAGATAAAATATGAATAAAATTAAAAGTAAAATTAAAATTAAAACTAAAACTAAAACCTCCGAAAACAGGGGCGATCATCTTATACCGTTATAACCTGCAAATCATTAAATAGTCCCGTTAAATGTGTAGACTTTTCCGAATCCGGTATTGGTAAATCGTAAAAATAACTCTGTAAGAAATACCAAACACTTTTACATTGTTTCGAGAAATCGATACCCAAACTTGTAAACTTTCATAGCAACATCAACACATGACAGAATATCTGTTAATTCATAGCATATCTCATCGTAAAAGACATAATATTCGGATATGGCAAAAAGGGAACTTCCAACACATCCTATTATCGGGGGAAATATTTCCTCATTCATATAGCTGGTCTCTTTTATGTCTCTAATCGTATTCATTAATTTTCCTGACTGTGACAGATCAGCATAAATGCATTTCTGGCTTCTTGCATTGAAGTTTTAATGAATTTCTTTTCATTAGTTTCAGGATCATATGCAGCAACTACATGATTAGGTTTAATTATACCATGTAGACCATAGAAAATAACACAATTGGTAATTTCTGTTAAAGAAAATTTTAAGATTTGTGTTGTTAAAAATTTCGTTAAAAAAAGTTGTTCCCCAATTTTCTGAATTTACCTGAGTCATGTTCTGTTTCATAGAATTCCTTTAGAATTTCGACGGTTTTTGGATCGGCAACATCTTTTAGCAAGCACATAATGACATTACTGAATTGCTCCCACTTATTACGTAGACCATTTGTAACTTCTGGGTATTTAAGGGAAAAATCAATTTCGATCTAGAAGAAAAACAATCACGCAAAAATTATATGTTGAAATTTCATTTTGATTTGATTTGATTTTTTTTTCTTATGGGATTTTTTTTTTTTATTTAATTAATTAATTTAATTTAATTTAATTAATTTAATTTAATTTAATTTAATTTAATTTAATTTAATAATTTAATTTAAAAATTAATTATTAATTTAATTAATTTAATTTAATTTAATTTAATTTAATTTAATTTAATTTAATTTAATTTAATTTAATTTAATTTAATTTAATTTAATTTAATTTAATTTAATTTAATTTAATTTAATTTCTGTCTCTTAATTTAATTTAATTTAATATTTTAATTTAATTTATTTAATTTAATTTAATTTATTTAATTTTAATTTATAATTTATTTAATTTAATTTAATTTAATTTAATTTATTTAATTAATAATTTAATTTTAATTTATTTTAATTTAATTTCAAATAATAATTTAATTTATTTAATTTAATTTAATTTAATTTATTTAATTTAATTTAATTTAATTTAATTTAATTTTATTTAATTTAATTAATTTAATTTAATTAATTTAATTTATTTAATTTTAATTTAATTTATTTAATTTAATTTAATTTAATTTAATTTTAATTTTTTAATTTAATTTAATTTAATTTAATTATTTTAATTTAATTTAATAATTTAATTTAATTTAATTTAATTATTAATTTAATTAATTTAATTTATTTAATTTATTTTAATATTAATTTTATTTAATTTAATTTAATTTAATTTATTAATTTTAATTTAATTAATTTTTAATTTAATTTAATTTTATTTAATTTTAATTTAATTTAATTATAATTTAATTCAATTTAATTCAACTTAATTTAATTTAATTTAATTTTAATTTAAGTTTAATTAATTTAAATTATATTTAATTTAATTTAATTAATTTAATTTAAATTTTTTAATTTAATTTAATTTAATTTTTTAATTAATTTAAATTAATTTAATTTAATTTAATTTAATTTAATTTAAATTAATTTATTAATTTAATTTAATTTAATTTAATTAATTTAATTTAATTTAATTTAATTTAATTAATTAATTAATTAATTTATTTAATTTAATTTTTAATTTAAATTTAATTTAATTTAATTTAATTTAATTTAATTTAATTTAATTTAATTTAATTTAATTTAATTTAATTTAATTTAATTTAATTTAATTTAATTTTAATTTAATTTAATTTAATTTTAATTTAATTTAATTTAATTTTAATTAATTTTAATTTAATTTAATTTAATTTAATTTAATAATTTTATTTAATTTGATTTGATTTAATTTAATTTAATTTAATTTAATTTAATTTAATTTAATTTAATTTAACTTAATTTAATTTAATTTAATTTAATTTAATTTAATTTAATATTTTAGTTTTGTTATTTTATTTTAATTAAATTCGGTTAAAATATATTTTTTGAGTGTATATACATGTGTTTTAAATTTAATGTTACAAATAAACACTTACCAAATGATATCCGAATGAGTGTCTGTATAAAGGCCATTCAGTTAGAATTTCTTGCAAATCTCGCCGCACTTCAATGAATGTTTTCCGTAGAGTATGTGTGTTTTGCCATTTTACATAAATATCCTCAAGTGGCTTCATATGGAGTTTCAACCATTCACGGTCTGCAATTTGTTCATCTGAAACAAAGAAAAAAGAACAAGAAATATTTTCAAATGACACGAATTCATATACTTTACATTATGTTACTTGTTTTAAAAGAAATGTACTATTTAAAATTAAAATCGGCTCAAAATTCGAAGATGCTAGAGTGAAACATCTCTGAAAAGCATACATCTCTCAAAAGTGGACACTCTCTCCAATATGAACCCAATTTTGGGAACCGTGGCCTATGGCTAATATAATGCATTAGTAGAAGTACTAAAAAAAGGGACTGACGACCATAGGTCATAGTCTTCGGTTTATATCAATACAATTCTTATTTTCTATCTCACTAAACATAGATTGCACTGTTTAAATTCAATCAAATAGTTTGTAAACAATTTTGGATAAAATAAAGAATTACTACTACTACTAAAAATAATGCATTGTTAATGACAACTCTCTAATATTCTTTTAATAATTCTCCATTAGACTCTCACATGTTTTATACTCTCCCTCCCGCATTTATCATTCTCACACACACACACACACACACAATTTCCCCTACATATGCTGTATAGCTTAAGCTATTGTTGTGACTATGATTTTATACGAAAAAAAATCTCTCACCTGTTGCTTCAATCGTAGCATTACTTGCTGGACGTGCTCTTTTACGATATCGCGGAGTTCCATTTTCATACAATCCACTTTTCTTTAGACTGAAAATTCTGTTGTGGTATTTTCTATATAGAACTCCACCTGGTTTTTTACCCTTCTCTGGTCTACAAAAATAGGTATCCTGAATAAATCAAAAGATAAAACAACCCGCACATACGTCGTATGAATTTTTATCTGGACCACAGAATTTCCCATAATTTTGAAATTACCTTGCTTTCATTCGGAAACAAACGGATTATATGATCAGCTATACCATCAAAATCTTCAGGTCTTGGTGTTATTTTATATTCAACAAAATGATCTGACACACAAGCAGCTATGGTTAATGCCTGTTTTTGTGTTAATTTCTGTTGTTTCTCATAACAATCGAATAAATGCCGGCCAATACAGGTTCGACTCAAAATATTCTCAAGTGGCATTTTCAAAACATATCTGGCCTTTGGTGATGGAGAAAATACAATTGCATCGGAGTCTTGTGAATCATCGTCCTCCTGGGGTACGTCAATTTTTTTAAATTTCTTTGCACTGCCGTGGATGTCCACACCATTGTGGCGCAATTTTTGCCAATAATTATGATATTTTGAATATAGGATTCCACCTGGTTTTCGAGCATAGACGGGATCCACATAATATATATCCTGCA
>PGFW01036715.1:21380-32259 GCA_003123925.1 Haematobia irritans | reverse complement strand
ATGTTTTAAGAGCAAAATGTTATTTTTGGGTGGTGACCATGTAACATGGTTTTCGCAACCATGTTATTTTCTCAGAAATCGTGTATCTGATTTCGGAAAACAGGTTATATTTGACGAGAAAATAACATTTTAGTGACAAACATGTTACATGGTCACCATACAAAAATAACATTTTGCTCTTGAAACATGTTTGAGGTGAGTAAACTGATCATGGACCAAAAGATGAGCAGAGACTACAAACATCTTGTTTCTTTAATCATTATTCTGTTCCACCGTATTTAACAATATGTGTATATTGACATAGCAATTTGACACTATATAGAGACCAGTATTGCAATAAAATCTATTAAGGCCCAAATACCAAAGCAAACATACAAAACCGCATATTATCAATAGGAACGCAGTCCATGCCGCATTTCCAATTTTCCAAACATAAACAATGAACGTGCCATACAGTCTGGCATGTCAGCTTAGGTAGGTGTGCCAACTGTGGAAGGTGTGCCAGTCGTCCTCGTGCATATTGGAGCCCAAATTGCAATTCAAACATGTTTCTAACAAACAAACAAACAAACAGAAAACACCAAAAGTAAATCCGGCAAGCCATACGTACAGACAAAATTATGTGGAAAAAAAGTTCAAGTTCAATATGCCATGCAAACATTTGCATTCGCTAAGCGATGGACTCGCATGTAGGGTTGTGGAATCAAAGAAAAAGGTGCGAATTTTATCTCCATGCTTTAAACTTTACACCTTACTGACCTCAACAGACGCCTATACAACCCAAGACAGAGAAAAATTTTTAGCCATACAAGTGTGTTTGGTGTCCAATACGGTATGATGTCATTGAGAAGCTATTGCATTTAATTAAAACAGAATCTCAGCTTGCTAAGAATGTCGTGAATGTAAAGTTTTTGCAGGTGTAAGAATGTCGTGAATGTAATGTTTTTGCAGTGTGTATAACGGCCGTAACAAACGCACTTGAACGTTGTAGTCTCGACGTTTAGTCGCCACCAGTATACTTCAACGCAAAAAAACACCAATGTTTCTCAACAAGATTGCCACTATTTTCCATAGCTGGCTTTTCTCATTTACAGACCGTTTTCAATTAAATAATTAAAAGCACAAATTCTCAAAAAAAAAAACAAAGCTAATGATCGCTACTATACACCATTTCCAATGAAAATATTTCAATGGTATTGTGGAAAAAATATTTTTTAAATAAAGGATTTGTATACAAAAAACTGAAACACTGAAAGAAGAGATTTCTTTTTTGAGTAATGAAATTTTCTTTTTATGCTAAAGAATTTTATTTAAATGTTAATAGAAACGATTAGAGACAATCGTGTCATACATTCGTGTTTATTTGCTCTTAAAGGAAATAGTTTGTATTAAAGAAGAATTTCGTTCCGGAGGAAAGGGTTATTCCTTTGGGTGTAGGATAGAAATGTGATTTTTTTTAATATACATATCTATTAATAATGCTATTGGTGATTTCGACTGTTGAAGCTATGTAATGCAATTAACATTTGCAATGTACATTAAAAAAAAGCATGCTCGGTTCCAAAGATTTTGTCTAATTTGGTATGGGATCCGAGCCATAGAAGCTGAGACCTTTAATGGCGATTTCGTTTGGGGAAAAAAGTGTTGCATACAAATGGTACAACATATTATGGTGTTACCACAGTGTTGCCGAAAACCCTTGTAATGACAACACCGTTTGCGTGTGAAAACGAACAAAAAAGGTGCAACACTGATATAAAATCAAAGAAATTTGGCGGAAATATTTCGATTATTATTAACAAAATATGTATTGGAATTCTCGACTACACCGCAAATTTTTCTTGAACTAAAGGGAAATTGTTAAAACTTTTGATTTTATATATTTATATATTTTATATATACAAATTAATTACATCCTCAACAAAGTTTTTAACTTGCCGTTGGTCATTTCGTCCAAGCAATGATGTTGTAACTTCTTCATCGTCGTCAGAAGAACTACTCTCCAATAGCGCATCTACAATGGTGTTGGCCAAAAAAAAACGCATTTGCTTTTTGCATTTTGCTATTATATAAAAAATATTTAATATCGAATTTTATTATCGCGGCACTAAACAATTGATATGCTTCTTCATGGTATTTCTTTTGTATTTGCAACAACGCTATTATTTAGGTCGAAGAATAATAGCGTCTTCAACATCTGATTGAAAGTGTAACCATCTGCACCGTAGACCAGCTACAGTGTAAAATGGGTTGCACTTTTACTCTTGCGATGGGTAACACCTCGTCAATCGAACGTGCACATTTTGGGTATTCTACACTAAATTTTCCAATCGAACAAAAATTTTTGATTTATGGGGGTAAGGTGTAAAATATGCAACATATTTTTTACCAATCGAAATCACCATAAGACACAATCCACTTTTAAATTTGAGTTTTGCGTACTTGATCGTAGGAAACCAATTTTAATATATTCGTTTTTCAGTTTTTTCTTCATATGCTACAAAAGTGCTTTAAACACGTTTTAACGAAAACTTCAATTTCCAAATTCAGACTCAACTTCAAGTAGAAATTTTACTATGTTTCAAGTAAAAAACGCCTTTCAAATAACGTGTTGAAAAACATCTCCTAGTTTTTGCTTTGTGGCCAAGAAACAAAATGTCAACAAATTTAATTACTTTCATTAATTTTGAAGAATTTTTTACAATTATTAAAGACAAGTTGACACAAGAGTCTAAAGAAAATTTTCATTCATTTTAAGATACCCATTTTTAAGTCGAATCATTTAATTATAAGGACAACACGACTTTATTGAAAACTTGATGGTCTTTTGGACAAGGAAAAAAGTTTATATCAGAGAAATGCGTATTCTATGCTAAACAAGAAACGCATTCGTATTTTAAGGACACGAAATCTTTGGCCTCACGACAATATTTTTTTTTCAAGTGTAGGTTGGCGATTTATATTTTTCTAATTTGTTATCATTTAAACTCATTTAACGTTTTCGTATTTCAATTTGGATTTTCCGAGTCTAACTATGAAATGGTGTATTCACATTTAGTAAAACAACATTTGGATAAAATCACTGCGCTTGGACATATTCATTAAGCTAGACAGATACTCGTGGTGGATTTTAGAATGGCCCATTGTTCTAATGCAATTTATGGCTAACGGAGAGGATATTTCATTGTGCAATGGTGTTTTTCCAAATTACTTGTGGAATTCCATTCAATGACGTTAAATCCATACACCATGCTCATTGAAATGCCATTCAGACATCCTGTGCCACGTGATACCCAGGTGTCGAAGAATATTTCTCAATGAAATGGTCACTTGATTAGGGTTATGACATTCTCTTCAACATGGTGTTCAGCGCATATGCGAAAAATTGCATACGGAAAAAATTAATTTATTTTCTAGCTACGCAATGTTCGTTGAGGACAAACGTGGCAACGATATCATAAACAACGATTTATTTGCATTTGAAGGAGAAGGAATTCCAAAGGCGGTGAACTTGACTGTTATCAATGAATGCTTCCCTATTTTATGATTAGCCCAATGACAAGGAATGTTCTTCAATCAATCAAATTACCATACTCTTCAAGTCAATCGAATTTATTTACTAATCCTCCTTGATGTACCGTGTTTTCGGTCGGTCATTTGGTGCTTCATTGAAATGAATTGAAGCAGTAAATATGAGAAAACCCATTCACTCATGATTGCCATTTAGCAAAAATTTAGGGCTCATTAGGATTAATTGCAAGCTACATGGTTTTAAATTCCATTAAATATTCATTACAGTTAAAAGCATGTTACAAGCAAAAATTGCCACACGCACCAGACATAAGTGGTCACAATGGAACACTTTTTTCCATTTACAAGAAATACGAAACAGTCAAGCGTAGTCTCAATCCCACCAAATGTATCATAAAAATCATTTACTATCCATTAAGTCATTACGACGGGCGTCATAACGTTCCAGTTGAAATTTTAATGCTAAATATCCGAGGGAAACATATGCAGTGTATGGTATTTGTTGGAGGTTTAGAATTTCTACTTGGTTAATTTGTTCTTAAAATTGTTTGTTCTGTTCGCTATGTCGGGTAGAGATATTCATACTATAGGCAATGATATTTTAGGATATCTTAAATTAAACTAAAAAAATATATTTTAAAGAAAATTATTTATAAGAGAGATAGAGCAAAATGTAATTTTGGGTGGTGACAATGTACATGGTTTTCGCAAACCAATGTATTTTTTTCTGCAAGAAATCGTGTAATCTGAATTTCGGAAAAACAGGTTATATATTTGACCGAGAAAATAAGCATTTTTAGTGAGCAAGACATTGTTACATGGTCACCAGATACAAAAATATACCATTTTGCTCTTGAAAACATGTTTGAGGTGAGTAAACTGATCATGGGACCAAAAGATGAGCAGAGACTAGCAACATCTTGTTTTCTTTAATCATTATTCTGCAGTTCGCACCGTATTTACATTATGTGTATATTGACATAGAAATTTGGAGCACTATATAGAGACCAGTATTGCAATAAAATCTATTAAGGCCGCAAATAACCAAAGGCATAACATACAAAACCGCATATTATCAAATAGGAAACGCAGTCCATGCCGCATTTCAATTTTCCAACATTAAAACAATGAACGTGCCATAATCAGTCCTGGCATGGTCAGCTTTAGTACGGTGTGGGCCAACTGTGAAAGGTGTGCCAGTCGTCCTGCGTGCATATTGGAGCCCAAATTGCAATTCAAACAACATGTTTTCTAACAACAACAAACAAACAGAAAACACCAAAAGTAAATCCGGCAGAAGGCCAACGTACAGACAAAGAAAATATGTGGAAAAAAAGTTCAGAGTTCATATGCCATGCAAACATTTGCAATTCGCTAAGGTCGATGGACTCGCAATGTAGGGTTGTGGAATCAAAGAAAAAGGTGCGAATTTAATCTCCATGCTTTAAAATTACACCTTACTGACCTGCAACAGACGCCTATACAAACCGCAAGAACAGAGAAAAATTATTTAGCCATACAAGTGTGATTTGGTGTCGCAATACGGTATGATGTCAGTTGAGACTAATTGCATTTAATTAAAAACAGAATCTCAGCTTGCTAAGAATGTCGTTGAATGTAAATGTTTTTGCAGTGTGTATAACGGCCGTAAACAACCGTGCACTTGAACGTTGTAGTCATCGACGTTTAGTCGCCAACCAGTATAACTTCAACGCAAAAAAACCACCAATGTTTCTCAAGCAAGATTGACCACTATTTTCCATAGCTGGCTTTTCTCATTTAACAGATCCGTTTTCAATTAAATAATATTAAAAGCCACAAATTCTCCAAAAAAAAAAAACAAGCTAAGATGATCGCGTAATCTATACACCTAATTTCCAATGAAAATTTCAAATGGTATTGTGGAAAAAATATTTTTAATAAAGGATTTGTATAACAAAAAAACTGAAGAACACTGAAAAAGAAGAAGATTTCTTTTTTGAGTAATGAAATTTTCTTTTATGCTAAAAAGAAATTTTATTAAATGTTAATAGAAACGATTAGAGACAATCGTGTCATACAATTCGTGTTTATTTGCTCTTAAAGGAAATAGCTTGTATTAAGAATAATTTCGTTCCGGAGAAAGGGTTATTCCTGTTGGGTGTGGATAGAAAATGATGATTTATTTTTAATATAAGCATATCTATTAATAATGCTATTGGTGATTTCGAACTGTTGAAAGCTAAATGTAATTGCAATTAACATTTGCAATGTTGACATTAAAAAAAAAGCATGCTCAGTTGCCAAAAGATTTTGTCTAATTTGGTATGGTATGCCGCAGCATAGAAGCTGAAGACCGTTTAATGGGCGATTTGCTTTGGGAAAGAAAGTGTTGCATACAATGGTAAACATATTATGGTGTTACCAAACAGTGTTGCCGAAAAGCCCTTTGTAATGACAACACCGTTTGCGTGTGAAAACGAACAAATAAGGTGGGGCAAACACTGATATAAAATCAAAGAAATTTGGCGGAAATATTTCGATTATTTAATTAACAATATTATTGGAATCTCGACTAACACGCAAAATTTTTTACTTGGAAACTAAAGGGAAATTGTTAAAAACTTTTGATTTTATTAATATTTATATATTTTATATAAATACAAATTAATTACATCATCAACAAAGTTTTAACTTGCGCGTTGGTCCATTGTCGTCCAAGCAATGAATGTTGTAACTTCTTCATCGTCGTCAGAAGAACTACTGCTACTCCTCCAATAGCGCATCTACAAATTGGTGTTTTGGCCAAAAAAAAACGGCATTTGTCTTATTTTTTGGCATTTTGCTATTATATAAAAAAATATTTAATATCGACGGAATTTTTATTATCGCGGCACTAAGCAATTGATATGCTTCTCATGGTAATTTCTTTTGTATTTGGCAACAACCGCTAAAATTATTTAGGTCGAAGAATAATAGCGTCTTCAACATCTGATTGAAATATTGTAGACCATCTGCATTCCGTAGACCAGCTACAGTGTAAAATGGGTTTGCACTATTACTCTTTGCGATGGTAACACCTCGTCAATTCGAACGTGCACATTTTTGGAGTATTCATAATCAGCTAAATTTTTTCCAATACGACAAAAAAATTTTTGATTTATGGGGTAAGGTGTAAAATATGCAAACATATTTTTACCAATCGAAATCACCATAAAGACACAATCCACTTTTAAATTTGAGTTTTGCGTACTATTGATCGTAGCGAAACCAATTTTAATATAATTCGTTTTTCAAGTTCTTTCTTCATATGCTACATAAAGTGCTTTAAACCACGTTTTAACGAAAAATTTCATTTAACAAATTCAGACTCAACTTCAAGTAAGAAATTTTACTAATGTATTCAGTAAAAAACCGCCTTTCAAGATAACGGTGTTGAAGAAACATCTTCCTAAGTTTTGCTTTGTGGCCAAAAGAAACAAAAATGTCAACAAATTTAATTATCTTTCATTAATTTTTGAAGAATTTTTTACAATTAATTAAGACAAGTTGACACAAGAGTCTAAGAAAATTTTCATTCATTTTAAGATACCCATTTTTAAGATCGAATCATTTTAAATTAATAAGGACAACTACGAACTTTATTGAAAACTTGATGGTCTTTTGGACAAGGAAAAAAAGTTTATATCAGAGAAATGCGTATTCTATGCCTAAACCAAGAAAGCCATTCGTATTTTAAGGACATCGAATCATTTGGCCTCACGAACATATTATTTTTTTTTCAGTGTAGGTTGGGCGATTTTATATTTTTTCTAATTTGTTATCATTTAAACTCATTTAACGTTTTCGTATTTCAATTTGGATTTTACGAGTCTAACTAATGAAATGGTGGTATTCACATTTAGTAAAAACAAGACATTTGGATAAAATTCACTCGCGCTTGGACATATTCATTAAGCTAGACAGATACTCGTGGGGATTTTAAGAAATGGCCCATTGTTTCTAATGCAATTTATGGCTAACGCGGAGAGGATATTTCATTTGTGCAAATGGTGTTTTTTTTGTTCCAAATTACTTGTGAATTCCATTCAAAAATGACGTTAAATCCATAAACACCATGCTCATTTGAAATGCCATTCAGACATCCTGTGCCCACGTGATTACCCAGGTGTCGCGAAGAATATTTCTCAATGAAATGGTGCACTTGAATTAGGGTTATTGACATTCTCTTCAAAACGATGGTGTTCAAGCGCATACATAGCGAAAAATTGCATACGGGAAAAATTAAATTTATTTTCTAGCTACGAATGTTCGTTGAGGACAAACGTGGCAACTCGAATATCATAAACAACGATTTATTTGCATTTGAAAGGAGAAGGAATTCCAAAGGCGGTGAAACTTGAACTGTTATCAATGAATGCTTCCCTATTTTATGATTTAGCCCAAATGACAAGGAATGTTCTTCAAATCAATCAAATTACCATACTCTTCCAAGTCAATCGAATTTTATTACTAAATGCCTCCTTGATGTAACCGTGTTTTTCGGTCCGGTCCATTTTGGTAGCTTCATTGAACACTAAATTGAAGCAGTAAATAATGAGAAAAACCCATTCAGCTCATGATTGCCATTTAAGCAAAAAATTTAGGGGCTCAGATTAGGATTATTGCACAGCTACATGGTTTTAAATTCCCATTAAATATTCATTAGCAGTTAAGAAGCATGTCTACAAAGCAAAATTGCCACACCACGCAATCCCAAGACATTAAGTGGTCACAATGGAACCCTTTTTTCCATTAAAGAATATACGAAAACAGTCAAGCCGTAAGGTCTCATCCCCACCAACATGTACATTAAAATATCATTTACTATCCATTAAGGTCATTACGACGGGCGTCATAACGTTCCAGTTGAAATTTAATGCATAAATTATCCGAGGGAAACATATGCCAGTGTATGGTATTTGTTGGAGGTTTAGAATTTCATAGCTTGGTTTAATTTGTTTCTAAATATGCGGTTTGTTTCTGTTCGCTATGTCGGGTAGAAGATATTCATACTATAAGGCAATGATATTTTAAGATAGTCTTAAATTAAACTAAAAAATATATTTTAAAAGAAAATCTATTTATAGGAAAGACAATGATGTGCAGCATCAGCAAAAAAGTAATGTATAGTATAGGGTTTCATGAAAAAACAAGAAGGAAAAAATAAAAGTACCAGTCAAAGCCATATCCTCAGAAAATAAACTTGGCAAATGTCTCCAATAATTAATAATGATATATAAGATTTTCTGGCTTCAAAATGTTAAGACGAAAAAATCGCCCTAAATGGTTGTGTTTTATTGATGAAGAATTTAGATCTAGTCGATTCCCAGATTGAACAAGTACAACGCATTGTTGTTCATGACACTGAAAACATGTGAACGCCACCACACAGTGGTCCAACGCATCAATTTAGCCGGAAAAAAAGTCATAACTTGCTTTTGAGAAGACTTATCGAGGTGAAACTACTTTTGCATGGCCTAATGTAATAATAAGTTTACCGCATTTGTGGTTGTTTTAAAAAGCTTGTTTTCATGCTGTTTAAAAAACCTGTTTTGTAAAGTGTGATCTACGCAAATTTTGCAAGTCACTTCTGCCGATTATATCGGATAATTTTCATACGGCATCTTTTGGATAGGCATTCCATTTTGGCGGCCAAAAGCTTGTGGGTAATGAAGGGTAGATGTCGGCATTAATGATTTTTTTTGCACCTGACACGCATTAGGGTATAAGTGTTTTTTTCGTGAAAATCACCATGCGATATACAAACACTAAAGCCTCTTCGTTCGTTGAAAGGTATCGGTTCCTGTACAAGAAAAATTCAAATTTTTTTTCATTGCTGAGCTTTCGACGGAGAAAGAACCTAACGCCTTTGACAAATGCTCGCAGACATGTCTCTTCCAAGATTTAATAAGGCTTGTTCCAGCAGCAAAGGTTAATCTTCCGCGACGCAACTCTCGCAATAAATGCGCTACTTTTCATTCTATTGCCTTCTCTCCTTGATTGAAAATTCCTTCAAAGGTCCTTCCCATGCTTTAGATGTTTGACTGGTCCGCTCTAATGTTCCCTTTCTACAAGATCTGTTTGGATGAAGGTTCAGCAGGAATAACAAATATTCGCGGTCTAAACACAACTTTGAATTAGAAGGCTCAAAACAGCGAGCTTTGTTCGATTGCCTGTAATCCACTTTTTTCAGAAATACAATATAAATATGCTGAACCGATTGTTCAATTCTTTACAAATAACTGCCGTCTCCTTCACTTTCAAGTCCAATCTTAGAGAAAACGTAAGTTAAAACAGCTTTTTTTATTTTGCTGTTTCTCTTTGTACCAAACATTGTACAGTTCCTTCCTTGCAATCTATATTTTTCACTGTAAAAAAAAAGTTTAGGCAAAAACTGGCGGCTGATTTTACAAACATTGACACGTAGACAGCACACACTTTACAAAAAGCCATAAACTATAGCATAAGTCGCGTAAAGTCCTACTTTAAAAACCTTCATGGAACTTGGACATTGATGAAACTTTCACGGACTTGACACTTATGTACAAGAATGATTTTTTATCTAAATAAAATAACACATTGAACATAAATTTCGAGTAATATCCTTATTCATACCTCACCTTAAAATTCAACTTTGTCAAACAAAAAATATTATTAAAAACTTTTTTTATTTGTTTTACAATAAAGCGAAGCTATAATCGCAAATTGAAGCAAAACAAATATACCGTTATGCAAAGTGGACTATTGCTCACTTATTATCAAACAAAATTTTTGATTCCAGCAACAAAGTCGAAAAAGATACTTTTTATCCGCTAAGAATTAGTGTTTGGGACCACCGTGCACCAGGAAGAAAACTTTGGGTAAATTTTAGAAAATTTTGAATATTTTTAGAAAATTTTAACTAAAGCAGTAATTACAACGCTGGCATCACGCCCGATATGAACAAAAGAATAGGTTAAATATTTTTCGAACAAAATTAAGAAAAAATTATTAGAATAAAATAATTTTTTTTTCACTTGTGAAGAAAATTTTGTAGTTTTAAAGGAAAAAAAAATTGGAGATTAAAATTGCAAGAATGTTCTTTAGTGGCATACCGAAAAAGTTCAATGATGGAACGCCATTTTTAGTAAAAAATTTAAAAATTTAAAGAAATAATGAACTGTTTTGTGAGAAATATGAATTTAGTATATCTTTATGCTTAATTTGTGTATAATTTTTTCCCGTTTTTTAGTTCATTTAACTAACATACGCAAAAAATTATTACAGTAAAAAAAACTTTCTCCAAACATAATAATCCCATGAACTAAAAAAAAATTAATGGCTTAGT
>PGFW01036714.1:0-13547 GCA_003123925.1 Haematobia irritans | reverse complement strand
ATGTAACTTCTATCACACAATTTTCTTCACCAGGCTGCGTTAAATCTAGCAAAACCCAATGTCGTACCGTGCACACGTTTCGTATTCGCATTCATATCTTTAGAATAAAAAGTCGTAACACAATATTCTGGCCACTATTTCTCCACATGCCAGGCAGACACTATAAATATAGACAATCTTCACTTAAAACACTCGAATTAAACTTGTTAATTTTTTCCTTTGTTACTTAGCCAATGTGCTCTTTTTCCTCTTCTTTTTCCCTTTTCCTTTGTTTCTTACTTTATTGGTCGTGGTTGACATCAGTCAAATGTGCTAATAGTATGAGAGACGATAGAGAGATATTGAATTGTCAAGCCAAGTATTTATTTCCTCTGTCGTTGGACGGGAGTCCAATACGTCTATGCAAAGTGAAGGGTTGGAGGAGTTGTCCTAAGAACCGTTTTCCAAGAGACGTCTACTGTTCTCGTATTTGGTCGGTGACAAGTGTGTATACAATGACGTTTAAGAGAAATTGTACTCTTGTATGTTAATTTGTAGCAGGTATGTTAATCGGGCGAATAGGATGAATAAGCAAGAGAGAGGATTAACGAGTGTTCTTTTGTACAAATGTTGATAAACATCAGAATGTGACAGACTACCACACGTCTCCCATATCTCTCGATTTTTCCTTTACTACAACAGAAGACAACGTAACCCAAAGTGATGGTCTGCCATAGGGGTATAATTATTGACAAGAAAATGGGACGATATTCAATAAAATCGTAATTCGTCAGAAAAAAGTGCGTCCGGTATACTACTATCGAAGAAAGTTAGTAGTGTTGTCACTAGTGTGTATGCCCCCCCTGTTATTTGCACAGTGAGGATATCTCAACTCTGGCGCTGTGTAACTCGCTCTTATTTACCCAAAACCGTGCAGTAATATTGATTTGCAATATCGATCGCATGCAACATGCAAAATTACATTCATAGCATGTGTGTCGCCCCTAATCAAAGATCAAAATCATTTCCGTCCAAGGAAAAGAGATTAGGGTAATACAGAATATGACCGAAATAACAAACAATTATACCTAATTCGTATTTCTCTTTGTATCGACTCGTCCCTGTCAGTATGTTGAGTGTATTCACTAACCTCAAGAGTTGCTGCTCGTAAGCATACTCAATGGTTTATCAATGTCATTATCATACAAACTTTCCGTTTAAAAGGTTCTTTAGCAATACGACGTATTTATAATATGTAATAACAAACATGACATTGCGCAACAGACGAACAAAATGGCAACGTCATGCAATTCTCGAAACAAACCTTTTCCCAAAATGAAAGAGTTCCACGTACTTTGTCGCCATCTAATATGCATAAAGGGAATATTGTTTTTCTATTAGAACACAAAAGCCCCAAACCGTTCACAATTTAATAATAGTTACTACCTTCGTCCAGGTAAACTTGTCCAAGAATTTGTGTAAGAAAAATTGGTGTGGAGAGCGATAAACCAATATTTTTGATCTTAGATGAAAAATTTTTTCCCAGGTTCCTATAAGCGGTCGATAGTACAATAGGTATTTCCTGGTCTAATATCTGGTTCGAAGGGACCATGTTACAATTGCGGAAAGATTTCTGCAAGTGGACATTCATAAATTGAAAAACTCCCACCAAATTGTATGGAAAGATCCAATTTACATAAAGATAAATAAAAACACAAAGACCAGATTCGCAAGTATATAAGTTTATTGAGGACTTTTTTGGAGATACTTAAGTTACAAGAAAATGGAACCCTATTATCCATTTGAGTAAAGCTTAACTTCAGTTGCCTCAAAGTTGGCGTAAAGATGTTGCCATATTAGACAATAATTTCAATTAATTTTAATTCAATTATTCAGTTTATTATTTGAAAATAAATTGTAGTTATATTTGCTTGAATTTTAGGCTTCAACCCCACAGGGTTAAGCGAGGACTAACTCGTTCCAATGGACAACGGGTGCTTAAAAACGAATAGGATTTTACATCGGGAAAATGATTCTAGGTTTTGATCACTGTGATTCAGTATAGGACTAACCAATTTATTTAACTTTAAAAGTCAAGCTCAATTCCCTACAGGGAATGTAATGCGATGATCAATGCATTTTTTGAAAAACAAAGCAGACTTTGAATTACAGACAAACCAAAAACAATTTCGAAAAAAGGTTTATATACATGATGACAAGATTTTCAAAATTATAATAAAAAATGTTTAACAGTTTTTATTAAATCCTTGTTGCAAGTACATATCAAATAAAATTTGTCTATCGATTTATATTCTCATTGGTTATCACAAGAGAAGGAAGGTGCAAAAACTGCACAGTGAGTACTTTTTATTAGTTTTATATGTATTTTATTTTAAATTTTTAGAAATAAACGCTCAATTGTTTGTAATCACATTCATACCCAAAATTTGTTTGTGTTTTCAAATGGTTAAATTGGCAAAACCTCCGGACTCAATTGCGGCCAGCAACAATGTGTATATTTACTAAATTTTAATTTGTTTACTTTTGTACATTATAAACCGAATTTCACAAATATATTTTTTATTAAACTTGATTTTTAAAAAAATTATGATTGAGTTATTACATATTGTGTGTAAGCTGTATTCAATACAGACTTTTTTCTCAAAACTCTGGCAAGTTGCGATTTTTTTGAAAAAAATTATATAAGTTCCTTTTTCTTAGTACATATTTGGAGTAAGGCTTCAAACAAAATCACCTGGGCAACCACTGCTTAAGATATCAATTGCGTCCATTGTTTGATTGCTGAACCTAATTTTTAAATTTAACTTAATGGATCCGTCGGTGATTTATATGAATGTTTACTTATTCATCAGATAATTGCATGCGAAATTTTAGCTAGACTCTACATAAATGACTTCAACATGGTTAAAAGTAAAAAACCATATTTTTAGCGATACAGGATAAAAAGTTGGGGTCGAAAGGGTTAAGTGGCTCATATGCGTGGGTATTACATCCATACACTTAGGGTATTTGGCTAATATTCACATTCAAGGGATTGGCCTAAATCAATACCAATATCTATTAGCCGCTAAACGGCACCCAGAGCACTAGAGTTGACTCAGTCAGTGTGTTTGGGTGAAACAAAAATTATTGGTCTTTTGCGTCTATGTAAATTAGATTTCTCGACTGATGTAAGAAACTTCTTCTACATGGGCAGGTGCATATCCATCAATTTGTAATCTTTAATAACATTCCAGCGTTGGGAGGGGCGCAGACAGTTTGAATCTTCGAATCGACAAAAATAGAAGGAGGCTTCATAGGAAGCGAACTTTGAAGAGCGTTGTTGATTATCAAACTTAGAAATAATGTTGCAGTTTGGTTCCGATCAGAGAAACTCCTCTACGTAACACGCTCAAAAAAGTTCGGCTCTGCTAACATATATTCCCAAATATATTCTGCTTCTATCATATCAGAATGTGTTCAAACAAAAAAATTATTAACAATGTGCAAACATATTATGCTTCACCTAAGTATATCTTTTTTGAAAACATGTGTTTGTAAATTTTGTTCTAAAATAAATTGCACCCAAAACGTGTATTTTTTATATAAACATATACTCGATGTCTACATTCCAAGTGCCGCTAAGGTTAAAAAGTAAATTTTTACAAGAAACAAGTTTCTGTTTTTTATGAAGTTTTCTTTCAAAACCCGTATGAGATAGAAATTCCCTTATTTTGCGGTCTTAAAACCTTATTTTTTAAAATTTTTTTAGTATGTACGAACTCAAAATTAGTGATAATAGAACATGGCTAAAAACTACTTAGACCGAACACAGCTTTTTGCCCTTTTGATTGGACATTTTTTTAAAACTTTAGCACACAGGCTAAGTACAAATCATTAGCCATAAACTTTTGATAGAAATGTCCAATAAATTTTCGATCTTTTTGGACCCAGGATTCACATTCAATCCGTATATAAAAACAGCGAACTCCATCAAAACCATTTGCCAAGTAGACTATAAGGCGTACTCTGCGAATCGAGGGCGTCGATATAAAGGGTGATACGGTCAAAATTTTGTCAAGGGAAAAACGCCGTGTAAATCGGTGAAATCGTTTATTAAAAAAAAATCAAATTAAATTTCTTTTTCAAGTTCAATTAGTTATAAAATTCAAGCGAAAAATATTCAGTTAAGGCTATTCGCTTTTCCAATTCCGAATTTGCCGGGCCTCACGCTTGACACCTGCCATCAGATTTTGTTACAGCCACCTTGTCCACCTTCTTCGCCGCAGAAAAGCCAGTTTGCCTTGAATGCTGCGTCGTCCTTAGCAGTTTTTTTTGCGTCTTCTTTTTAGGTTCCGCTTGGACAATTAGCCCAGTATTTTCTCAATTTGGGCGGAGCCTTCTGGCGTGTGGGAGGGTTCTTTGTCCTATGGGGAACAAACCTGCACGTTGTTGGCGGCGTACCAACTCCATGGCCTTTTTTACCGTAATGCAAGATGCCAAATCCTGGCCAAAACCGTTACGAAACAACCGTGTTTTCTTCAGGAAGGCAGCAGACGTTTATTCAAACACTCTTTCACGCTAAATTTTCTTAGGTTGGGACAGTCCCGGAAGCTATGAAAATGTGTTTTTTCAAGCCACAGTACAGATGGCTTGCCAAAACCAGATATTCTTTGGCGAACTTTTTACAGTTTTTTTGTGCCTTGACAAATATCTGCTACCTTTGCCTCTTCCTTTTGCCGTATAAAACTTGCCTGTCCCGCGAGGCTGCTTGTAGGTCGGCTTTTGACGTAGTTCGCGTCCATTACACGCAGTCAATACTTCTCAGGCATCGTCGTGTAGAGCCTCCGGGACGCGCGTTTGGCCGTCGTATTTGTTTATCATCGCGATTGGCAATCATCCCTTCTGTAAGTCGATAGTCCGGCTCCGTTTTTTGGCTCGATGCACGGTTTGTAGGACGATACACCAGCTTATTTGCCGCATCTCGAGATGATCATGTGTTAGGGTCGCTTGAAACTACCGGGCAACTCTTCTTTGTTCGCTCTCCAGCGGCTTCCGGTTTTCGCATTTCCCCCCGCATCCAAGGACTTCCTGGCTGTCGAAAAAACGTTCCCCAAACACCTTTAATTACATTCTGTAACGGTTGATGGCAACTTTTAGCGGATTTTCAGCTTTTGCGTGCGAGTAGCCTCGGATTTTCGCGTATGCACACGCGAGCAACAATTTTTGATACGCTTTGCTCTTCTTTCTTTTTGGACGGCATTTTGACAACTGAAGATGAAATTTCCAAAATCAAAATATAGGAGCCAACATTTACACCACACACCTTTCAAAATGAACGGGTGTTTCATGGTTTTTTTTAAATGTAAATTTGAAAGAAATACGCTCAAGTGTTATATTGACAACATTTTGACCGTATCACCCTTTACCGGTCGATAAGCCAAACATAACGTTTACTTCAACAACCCTTTTATTTGTTGCACCTAAAAATAATGTGTTAAAAATTTGATTCCCAAAACACATAAATTTTTTTACACCTAAGCTCATAAGTAAAAAGCAAATCTTTTCGTCGTGTGTGCCACCCAAGCAAAAGGATCAAAATATAATGAGTGATATAGAGGAGTCGCAACGCTAACCACAAATAGCTAAATGTCCGCCATTTGGGAACAGGTAATATTGTGATGATTAGAGCTGAGATATTGTTCAACGTTGGATGACTAAAATTTTTCGAGACCCTCGGCTGGACCGCGAAACCCTATTGACCGTCCTTCTTAAATTGCGGAAAAAATTTTTCAACTTTTCAATTTTCTTTTAGAATTTTGATTCGTTTTTGTTAACAATAAATTTTTCAACAACGAAATTTCTCTTCAACCACTTTGTCCAACGATGTATAAACACTGAAAATTTATTAATTGCTAGTATGTCTCTAACTTTACTGCTTAGAATTAAAATCAGGTCTGATTCTTCACTAAAAGGCAGAGATAAAATGTGGGATTATATCTGGCTACGCCTCTCACTTATTATCCTTATCATATGTACACTGAAAAAATATTTAACCTAATAGGCATAGATTATGCAATTACGCCGCAATTTACACAGAAATTAAGCAAAAAATTCTATAAAATAATTAAAATTTCATTAAAAGCAGTTTATAATTTATTTGCTTTCAATTTTTTTTTAAAATCCTTCATTAAGGTCGTATCGACTTGGAAACTAAGGAAAAGTTTCCTTAAAGTAAACGATACAAGATTTTGAATTAAATAAATCGTTTCTGCCGCTTTTCCTTTACCATCTTGGTAGTAAGCTGAGGCGACTTGTAACAAAAATCTATATCTCTGAATTTCATTTTCTGTATTTGATTTCATTGTATATTTGTTGGTTAGCTTTCTCAACTCAAAAAATAACACTTTGCTAATTTTGAAAGAGTAAACGAAATGTTTTTCAGAATGAATAGCGTACACGCAGAGAAGGAAACATGATGTCACAATCATATTCGAAGAGCAAATAATGTTGATAGGAGCTATTTTGCGGCGACCATCTTTATTGAAAAAACTTTTTTCGTCGTCGAAAAAAAGGCCATAAAGACCCATGTTACATTGTTCTTCGTGACCATTTATTTTTTAAATTTTTTGCAGCGAAATAATTCTATAAAAAACATTGCAGCAGGTACACACGATTTTCATTTTGCGCGTCAGTCGTGTGTTGATTTTTCTTGGGAATTGGACGGAGAATACGAAATACTGTGTTTTGTGTAAATTTATTTATTCAGAAAGTAGGCACGTCGGTTTTTATGTGAACACAAAAAAAGGAAAGTGTAATTGGAAAAAATGTATCTGTTTTAGTTCCTGCCATTTTGATATATTGGTATAATTTATTTTTTTTTTTTTGGCCGTTACATGATGTCTGACACGTTGTACATTTGATGGATCACGGCACACCAGTAAATTATGGCTAATGATTACTTATTGTTGAAATTGAACCAAAAGATAAAGTGTTGTAAAACATTATGTGAAGTTTGTGCTCCACGACATTTATAAATTACAAAAATAAACAATAAATAGTCTTTATAAGATAAATAAAAACAAATAAATAAAGTTAATTTTGGCTTTTGCTTTTTCTCAAAAACGGCTGTCATTTTTTCGACGACCGAAAAAAGTCTTTTTCTCATAAAGTTTCAAAACACTCTCCTCTCACGCCGCTGTGACCAATGTTTCTTTTAACCTGGGTAAGAAAAACACATTTTTTGACGACATTTTAGATCGTGCACCATTGTTCTTTTTAATGGAAACAAAATTTCATTTTTATTCTAATATAATTAACATTTCAGACTGATGGGACAATTTTATTTTTCTTTAAACCATGTTTACTGCCGCCAAAAAATGCGTTGTAGGAGAAAATGATTAATGGTACGCCCGCTCAACAAAGGCTTCCTACCTACTATTTTGATTCTTCGAATTATGATTGTGACAATTCATGTTTCTTCTCTTGCGTGTATAATATTTAATTTCATAGGTGGTTAGGTATTTTAATATTCGGCCCAGCCGAACTTACTGCTGTATATACTTGTTTTTGGCTTTAGTTCAAAAACCACCACCTCAATTCCACAAAACAAAATATTTAACTTTACTAAAATCGGACCACTCGTTCTTTTACACCATCCACGTAATTTGACGCCATTTTCGACAACAAAAAAGCAAAAATTTCAAATATTTTTTAAAAATAGTTCTAGTCAAATATATTTGTATTCGAAACTTGGCTATTGGCTTGAAAAGAAATCCGTTTTTCGAAGCGCACTGTGGGCCGCGGCTGATTACAATATATTGGTAAACCAAAGGGACTCTGTACACATTTTCATAATCTGTATTGCATTGAATAAACAAAAAACAACAAGCTCCTGATTTATAATCCATAACAACACTGCGGTCGATGTTTAGCTTAAAAATTCCTTTGATTGTAAGCCCCACACTAGGCGGCTCTTTCGTAAAAACCTCCTTCATTTGAATTACGGTTATCCTGGAAATATTTTGTCATTCCACGTTCAATTTATTTTCTTCAATATTAGAAAAGCTATTGTCAGAAAAGCAAAAAGGAAAGTGATTTGCTTGTCAAGCAAACGAAACTGAAGATGTCCCGCGCAGTCCTGAGGACGACTTCAGTTCCAAAGTTGAGTTCATTCAGAATTGGACGATATCCCGCCTTCCGAGGGAACAAATTGCCTCTGCGTCTTCCCTTAGCGCTTTTGCCACCAGATCATCCATGTCTGCAAAAATTCCAACAATCCTTGAAAGAATATCTCTTCACGTACACGAGATAAGCTCATCATATGAGCATCGACAGAAATTAATTATTTACCAAGCCAAAAGGAGCAGGGAAGCGTGAAGAGCAGGGTGCAATCCATACGACATGCAGGAAAAAATTCAACATCAAAACGAAAAACTTGAAGAGTTTGCCGAACAAATTCAGAACTACTATGAAAAACGCCACAGCGAGGCAGCAGGCTTGCCCAAAAAAACTGCAAGGCAGGAATATGAGGGAAAAATCTCGACTCAGCAAGAAACAAAAGACGCAATTACAATAGCGAATGGCCGAATTTGGAGGAATATGCAAGAGTTTGACCGAGAAGGAGTATACGTAAGCATGGGCCAGATGATGGTTGAAGATGAGGTGAAAAATGCTTAAGCGCGTAGTTAAAAGCCGGCGATGCTCAACTTCAGCAACAGCTATCGGAGACGAGAAGAACAAAGTCGATCTGTTATTTTACCATTTGGACTTGGGAAGTGAAGGAGAAGTTGAAAAGGAACTGGAAATGGGACTCCAAAAAACGAAGTGAAGGACATGGAAAGAGGTATGAATGTTCTCAACATGGAGTGTTTCCAATTAGCCAATGCAGATGCGCAAGCTTTGGGAAGTGAAACCACAAACGATTTGACGCAAAGCACTGGTCGGAGGTAATTGTTGCCAATATCCTTGCGCAGGATCGGATACTCTATCAAGTTCAAGAGGCAATGCAAGTGAAGTTATTTCCACGATATATGTTACAGTCCATGCAGCGCTTTCTAATTCAACATTCCTTTTTCTTATACCAGCAAAGAGAAAGAAACCATAAAACTGAAAAACACGAAGCTGGGATACAAGCTGTCAGAAACACCAATAAGAAAATAAGAATTGGAGTTGAATGAAAAGTTAGAACTGTTCAAGAACCGGCTAACGGACGATTTCACAGCCTTAAGGAGTCAGTGTAAGTACCAGTCCAGTGGTCATATTTACAGTGAAAACCCAAGGAAGCAAGGAATTTCTTTCTCATATCCAGCAGTGTAGCCATATTTAGCAATTTTTCACGCTAGCGAATTAGCACTTATTTTTTGTATTTAGCTAGCAAAAATTTTTCATTTTAGCATTTTTTTTAGCTTTTTTCAACTATAAAATCTATGTTTAATACTTGCAAAAGTAATAAGGACCCTTACAACCAACCGATAATTTTAGCGTATCAATCAAACTCACAAGCAAAAAATAGCAATGCCCGTCTGTATATCTGTTCATGTGTCCTCGATTTGGTAAAACTTCTTACTTAAATATGCCCTACACTTGGCCGTATTTATTTAATTCGATTTTCATATCAATTTTTCAAACCTTACTACAACTTCAAAAAATTTTGAAAATGCTTTTGTTTCCAAGATTTAGATCTCATTATACATATGTTATCACCCAAATTCTTCATAAATAGCTGTATTCTCATTTATCTATAACATTTTAATAACCGAAAGCTTCAACCTCTCAGGCTTTAAAAGAAAACATGTAAGTCTCCCGGATCATACACTGAAAAACGATTCCCCGGTTTCCAAAGCCATTTTGTTTTTTTACTTATAACAATTTTTGGTATTGAATTCCGAGCCAAAGAAGCAGAGAATACAAGCACAGGATTACTTATTAAGACACAATTCTCTTTTAAATCTTATGTTTGTGTATCTTACTTCGAGGAAGGCCAAATTTTTTAATTTTTCGTGTTTTTTTTTCAGCTTTTTTTTCTTCATAATTAACCGCTATCAAAGTCTTTAAAAACGAGTTTAACGACACACATTATTTTCTCAAATTCAGGACTCGACTTCCAGTTAGAAATTATGCTATGGTTCGAGTAAAAAAACGTCTTTAAAATAAAGTGTTATGATACCCATTTGTAAGTAAAGTCACTTAATCATATAAGGACAATACGACTTCATTAAAAAGCTTTATCGACATTTTTGGGCAAGCGAAATTATACTTATATATTAGGAGGACAATACGTCTTCTTATGATAAGCAAATTTGCATCCGTATTTTAAGGACATTTAAATCTTTGTGTATTTTTTTTTTTTTCAGTGTAGTTAGCGTTTGGAATGACTTCCAAAATACATGGCATGACAATCTTTCGAATCCTTAATGAAATATATTTCTAATGCATCATTGAAAACGCATTAATTTTAAAAAATCCTATTTTTGTAGACTTTAGCATTATTTTTTTTTGGCTATTTAATCATTGTTTTTTAGCAATTTTATCAATGCAGCAAACTTTTTGAGATTCTGGCCACACTGCATACAGTTACCCGCACGATGTTTGAAATTCTTATGCAGTTAGGTTAGTGGTCACCATGAGAATATATTAACTCGAAAACTCCCGAAAAAAAATAAATACTTGGACATTGTACAAAGCCAATTCTGGAGATAAGGTTTTACAATAGCTAGTCCGGACGCATTGCATCAGAAAATGGCGAAACGGTCGCTCAAACTACAAGTAAATTCCATTAATACTTGAGTAGTTCAAAACTCACAGCCTACTAACACAGTTAGTTGAAATTTAACTATTGAAATTAACAAAATTAAAATAAAATTGAACTTACCGGCCCATTACCAGCAAAATGGATTAAGAACTCCCCAATTGAGTTCGTAAATGGACTGGGGCACAAATATAATAATAGGGAAATACGTATTTTTATCGAAACGTACGAAGAACGTTTCTATCAGCGTTACTGAAATTTTATTGTAATAATACGAAGTCTAGATTGGACACACGACAATTTCCATTTTATCATAAAATAAAACTAACGATGGAGTGCCAATTGTAACTTACCGCTTAAGTGAATTCTCATTTGCTAGTCAATAGCTTCATCTCCGAAACATGTGCCTCGATTCTAATATAAATAATTCTAAAGGAATTTGTTCTGCAGAAGTAGTAAGTCGGTTTGTACTAACTATAATAATGACATGTCAGAAATGGCAGGCATCCCTTCCTCCCTTGAGGTCTCCTTGCTCCGATCATCACCAGGCACTGTCTAGGGAAATCCAGAACAATTAATTTTTTCGTTTTTAAAAAAAAATGTACATGTAATGTTAAATTCTTGAACTTGACAAAAGTATAAAACAAAAAATATTAACCTATAGCGAAAATGTCTGAACTTACTCGTACTATGGAGTACATGCTTCTTTAGCGTACACACGAATAGTTCAATATTAAGACTGGTTAGTTAAAAATAACTCGCTAATGGTGTATCATCTTCTCTGATTGTGACTTCTGAACGGAAGCCCAAGTCGTGGAATTGGGCTTTTGGTGTAACATAATACTGGTTTCAAGCTAGAGGTGTTATTTTAAATCACCCAAAGTGTCATTTCGAGTTAGGATGTCACTTTTGTGCCCATTTCTTCATACGCCATTAATAAGGAATCGCTGTTTGTCAAGCGTCATAACTGCATTGGTACACACAGAAAACAAATTTGTTGTTCAACCAATTTTTTTCCAACAAAAATTATTTGCCGTTCCGTCTACTATCAGAATTATAACTACATTCATTTCATTACTACAACAATTTAAACTTTGGGTATCACAACCAGTTCATTCTTGTTGTTAGTTAAGAACAACCAACCAATTGTCTGGTATAGCAGTCTGTTCGGGATTAATTGGAAACAACCAATATTTTACATTTAAACTTGTACACCAAAAAATTAAATTTGCAATAAATTTTCGTTAATATATTATATGGTTTATTTGCAACTAATTATATAAATTTTACACCACCGGTTTTGTTACCCTTGGAACAACTATTTGGTCAGGCGATAATTAATTTCTATTTGCGTGCTTTACTTTGTATTTTTAGTTCTTGGTTCCTGGTTGAACTTCATCGATCGCTTTTGATTCACATCCTGAATTCACTGGATTTAAGCTGCCCGTATTAGTTATGTCTATCTCGTAAAGACAGAAGTCGTATTTCTCCATCCATTACTAATGTTAGTTCGGAACGAGGATCCAATTTTGGGGTCTGTTCCTGATAACATAAGGAACACTTGGAAATGTTTACAACAATTTTCTACGACGAACAGCTTACCTGCAAATTATTCCTGGTTTCTTTAGGATAATATGCTCCAACTAAAGCAAATGTGGTCTTGTTTGACCTGCTTCCTTATTATCAAATTTTTGGATTTTTACGGCCATTACAATAATTGGTTTCATATTAACAGACGTATTTGAACATTTCTTTCTTATTACCCTTTGGAACAGGACTATTCTTGGTGTCCGAACTTGAGGCTACAAAGCGTTTATCATTCTTGGTGCTTGCTTAAAAGTTGGACTCTCTCACAAAGCCCATGAGTTACGGCTGTTTGGCTTCAAACACTAACCTTTTTCATTGCATTACCTTTGATATAGGGAAGGAACAAATATAAAGGATTGACCTTCAAGTCCTTTTTGATAAAGTTGGTTATAACTGATCGTGCCAAGCTCATGGATTTTCCATAATTTCCCAACTCTTTCCTCAAGTAATAAAACTTATTTGGAATTTTCCTTGTCTTCAATAAATTTTCGCAGACGATGACACTTTTTTCCACAATATATGTTGCCCAGCAACATGTCCCACTTAAGAAACTACCAAATTTGTTAACCACAACCAATTTTATTTAATAGTACAACTTTTCTGTTTGGTTTTCGAGGAACAATTTTAAAAAAAATAAATCTGGTACACACAAAGAAATTTTTTCTCTGATTCAAATCAACCAAATAATCTGATCCAATTTAATTTTTTAATTGAAATGTCTGTCTAATCACGAAAATGATAGTATCAATCACCATTGTTAATTGGCATTTAGTAACAAATATTCGCTTGATGATTAAAAAAATACTTGATTTTTTTCATGCAAATTCATATTTAATTTTTTAATTGATTTCAATTAAAAAATTAATTGATGTTGATTTGCAAAAACGCACTTAATTTATTTAATTAAAAAAGGTTAACTATTTTTAAATTAACTTAGTTAGCATTGGCTTAGAGTTTTTTATTTGGATTAAACAAATGATTGTTTGAAATTACATTTTTAATTTAAAAAAGTAAAAAAAAAATCAGCACTTTTTTTAACTGAATTAGTCTTCCGGAATTTTTGATTTAAAAATAAGTTTAATTGATATCACTTTATTTTTAATTTAAACATTTTAAAAATTTCAATCATGACGTTAATTTAACTTAAATGTTTCTATCATGGGACTAAAAGTAATTTGTATCACATTTAATTTCAACATTAATGAAAAAAATTTTTACAAATCTCTCTCTT
>PGFW01036651.1:0-12925 GCA_003123925.1 Haematobia irritans | reverse complement strand
ATTGTCCGACTATCGGTACATATCTATATATTGCCCCCATATAACCGATCCCCAAGATTGACCTCCGGAGCCTCTCAGGGGGGGGGGGGGGGGGGGGGGGGGGGGGGGGGGGGGGGGGGGGGGAGGCGGGGGGGGGGGGGGGGGGGGGGGGGGGGGGGGGGGGGGGGGGGGGGGGGGGGGGGGGGGGGGGGGGGGGGGGGGGGGGGGGGGGGGGGGGGGGGGGGGGAAGAGCCAAATTCATCGAAAATCCAGTTGAAATTTGGTACATGGTGTTAGTATGTGGTCCTCTAAACAACCTGCAAAAATTGGTCCATATCGGTCCATAATTATTATATAGTTCCAATATAAACCGTCCCCAGATTTGACGCAACCGAACATCTTGGGAGGAGCCAAAAAGTCATCCGATAACGGTTGAAATTTTGGTACATTTTGTTCAATATATGGCCTCTAACAGCCATGTAAAAAATTGTCCATATCGGTCTTTAGTTATATATAGCCGAGACTTATTACACAAAAATTGGTCCATATCGCCAAAAAATAATCTCAAACCAAACTTCATTTCCATCAGAAAAATTTTGTCAAATTTTCATTACTATAGAAAGTTTTGGTCAAGAAATTTCATTTTCTATAGAAAAGTTTTGTCAAAAGTTTGACTTTCTATTAACCAAATGTTTGTCAAAATTTTATTTCATCATAGAAATATTTGTCAATTTTATATACGCTATAAGAAAAAATTTTGTATAATATTTATTTCTAATAAGAAGTTTTGATCAAAGTTTATATTCTCATAGAAAATGTTAGCCAATTTCATTTCATACAAAAAATTTTTACTAATTTAAATTCTTAAACTTTTATACGTAGCTTTAAATGCGGCCTTTTTTTCGTTTACATATATACCCCGTATGGGCTAAACTTATCAATTAGAAAGCTGACATGTGCTATACAAAGTTTTTACGATCACACTTGCCATCGCGAAGTGTTATCGCCAACCCAACGTAATTCGATTGTGAGATGACAGCCCTTTAGTAGACAGTTCCTACGCAATCCAGTGCGTGGAGGGTACATAAGATTTCGGCCGTGCGCAACTTACGGGCCGTATATACTTGTCTCTAATTTAACTATATACCACGTATGACGGCTGTACATACAATTTTGAAGATGGTGTTCAGGCTGGGAGCCGGCAGTCGGGAAAGTCCGGAGTCGGAGTCTTGGAGTGGAGTCTAAAAGATTTTGCTGGAGTCGGCAAGTCCGTAAAAAGTTTGACTCGACTCGACTCCCGGCTAAACCAAATTTTTTAAAACCACTTCACATTTTTGTAACTAAGCCAAGGTTTCTACGGCACATTAGTTTCCCATTGGTTTATTCAATTCGGACAATGTAGCAGCATGATTGTCTACAACTGATAAATCAACTTCCACGGCTATCTTTTGATGTTTGTCGTAGAATGTTTTAGAACTTAGCAGATGGGCTGGATCGATCCCATTTTTAATACCCGAGAGATTAATTTATTTTTTGTTAATTTATTTAAGGCCATATCATTTGTGAATATTGACAGAAAATCTTTCTTCAAAGTTGCTTTTTTATATGAAAAATTTTGTCAAGAATGGTTATTTCTGTATAAAGAATTTGTCGAACATTTATATTTCGTAAGCAAATTTCGTCAAAATTTATTTCTATAAAAAAATCTTATTCACAAAATTTTGTTTACTTATAAATATTTTTTTTCTGATAGAACAAATTAGTCAAAAATTTTTTGTCTATAGCAAAAATTCGATCACAAATCTTATTTATTGAATTATTTGCCTAAAATTTATATTCTATAGGAGAAATTTTGCAAAAGTTTTTTGTTAGCAGCATTTTTTTTTTAATTTATTTCTAATGATATCTTATTTCGTATAAAATTAACGTCAAAATTGTCTATTTCTATAGAAAAATCCTTTGAATTAGAAAATTTGGTCAAAAATTTTTATTTCTATAGAAATTTTGCCCAAGAATTTTCTATGAGTAATAGTCAAAATTTTGTTTTTTTTCTTCATAGAAAATTTTGCAAAATTTTTGTTTCTGTAGAAATTTTGCAGAATGTTATTATCTTACATGCCAAGAATCATTTTCTAAAATTGTTTTTATTGATAATGTTATCTTCAAAATTGTATTTCTATAAGACAAAAATTGTCAATTGTTGAATTTCTACTTAGCAAATTTTCTCAAAATTTTTTTTCTTACTGACCCTCACTGCTATAAAAAAATGTATTCGAATTTTTATTACTATAGAAATATATTTTTCTATATAAGATTTCTAATTCAAAATTTTATTTCTATAGAAAAATTTTAGTCAAAATTTTGCTATAATTATTTTTTTGCAAAAATTTTATTTTGCTAGCCCATTTTTTTTTAATTGTATCTGTCTGATTCGGTGAATTTTTCAAAACTTTTATTTCTCTAGAAATTTTCTTTAGACCAAAATTTTATTTCTATAAAATTTTATTCACAAATTTTATTTCTGTTATATTGCGTCAAAATTTGTGATTTTCTTTAAAAAAATTTTGCCCGAAAATTTTAATTTCTATAGAAAATTTCGTCAGCAATTATTGTTCTGTAAAAAAATTTGTGCAAAATTTTAATGGTTACTGAAAAACATTTTTCCAAAATTACTATTGCTTCCACTGTCGATGCTCACTGCTCAACGTCGAAAACTTGTAGAATGACTCAAATTTCTCAAATTTTTCAAATGAATCGAATCAGTAAACTTGCTATGTTTCGGCGAAAATTGTGCTAGAACAATTATAAATATTATTCCGCAAATATTCCGCGACATTGTAGAATCTGATTTTGAGACTTTTTATCAAAGAAAAGATCTAAATACAAAGTTGTGCAGGAGTATAATTATAATTCCGGCCCGCCCGACTTTAGTGACGTTGTCCGTTGCATTTTTTTTTACTTTGTCAAAACAGGCCTTAGTTGTACGTCCCCATAACGTTTAGATTTAAAATTCTAAGAGTATCACTAGATTGTTGTAAGAAGTCATATACATATTTTCGTAACTCGATTCAAGATTCAAATTACATGCATGATGGGTATATAAACCTTTATATAGCAGCTCACACAGAGAGTTGAGAAGAATTTTTGAGGCGTCAGTATATCAATAATTTTTGGTCCACAAATACACTATAACTGCTTGATCTTCTCCATATTATGATGGGTATTTATAGACCGGATTCATTTTTATTTTGATTAAAACATTGCCCAAAGTTTTAAATAGAGAGATTTTTAATTGGCATCTTAATGTAAATTAAGACCTTTTTTTTTTTCACCACGATTAATCCAAATACGATAGCTTTATATCGATGCCACTACTGGCTACCCCAAATAGAACTAAAATTAGTGGTATTAAAACGAGATTTAGTTATACTTACCGGAGTCGACTCCGGAGTCTGGTAGTCGGAGGTACAGCTGCATGAAACAAATGCCCTGGAGTCGTTAGTCGGAGTTGGAGTCGAAGCAAAAATTGGCCTCGACTTCCAAGCCCTGGGTGTTAGGGAGGTTTTAAGAATACCTTGCCACTCGGCAAGCGTTATCACGCGCAAACTTAAGTAAATTCGATTCGTGGATTGGCGATGTTAGATGAAGTTTCTACGGCCAATCCAGGTGATGCGAGTGGGTACATAAAGCCTTCGTGCCGGCCCGGAACTTTAGGCCCGGTATATACTTGTTGTTCTTTGAACTCTGAAATTTGTGGATCAAAAGTGCTGTTTATTTTGAAAATTTTAGTGACATTACGTATATTTGCGAGAAATAGAACCTAGGAATGTTAAATCGATTCGTTAATGAAAATGTTTGCTTAATTATTGTTTCGTGAGGAAAGTATACTTTTACGTGCGGTGTAAAAGTTTGTCGTGCCCAAATTGCACCATAACTAAAATAAATGTAAAGGGTTTTTAGTCAAATTTTGGGAAAATCGGCGATACTTAATAATATGGGAGCTATATCTAACTCTGAATCGAATTTTGCATGAAATTTTTTAGCATTTTAAGGGGTCACTGATAAAATTACACATTTGTGTTAAATTTGAAAACAATCTGGTAGGTAAGATGAAGCACGAGTATTGTCTCATTGTGCGTAACAGTCGACCGTAGAGGTGACTGGGAGTGTAGGACACATAAATACTATGGGGGGCTATATCTAAGCTTTGATCCAATTATTTCCAAACTTCAGCCGTGTTCTGTCCTTTGACCAGCAACATAAAACATGTTTACTAAATTCGTTATTTGCAAAGAATCGTTATAATTGCGACCGGGAATCCTGCGGAATCAACAAACACAGAGGAACGACATTAGAGTTAGATACTGAAGACAGTGTGATTTGATGGTTAATATTTTGTTTAATCTTTAAAATAAAATATTGACAACTGGTTTGATACTACCTTTACACCTCACCGTTGTGCAATGGTTAGCATGTGCCCCGCCTTGCATACCACAAGGTCGTCGGGTTCGATTTCCTGTTCGACCGATACACAATCAAAAGTTTTCAAGCGGTGGATTATCCCACGTCGAGTAATGCTCGGCGTGAACATTTCTGAGGGTTTCAAAGCTTCTCTAAGTGGTATTCAACTGCAATGTGGAACGCCGTTCGGCACTCGCTATAAAAAGAGGAGGTCCCTTGTCTATTTTGAGCTTACATGGGATTCGGGCAGGCACTAGTGATAAGAGAGAAGTTTCCACCAATGTGGATATCACAGATGGACTGAAGTCAATCTTAACGGCTGAGCCTGATACATCAGGCCTCCCCCCCCGCCACGCCTCAACCTAACTCTAAGCCTAATACTATTTACAGTCAAGTGTGCTGGGATAAGGCGCGTTTCTTAATTAAGTGAAGAAAGCAATGTATAAACTTAGAAAACTCATTTAAGAGTATATTCCTATGATATTCATTTCGCGACGCCCTATAAGTAACGCACCTGGAATAAGGTGGATTGACTACCTTTTTTGTTGGTAACATTTGATTTTTGATTAAAGATGATATCTAGCTTAGTAAACTCATGTATTAATGATACTAGATTGTTTGTAGATAATTGGTGTTGGGCCGCAAATTTTCAATTTGCCGCCCATAGTGCAGTGGTTAAACCTATAAAGCTAATATCGGTGTTGTCAGTCTGGTGGCCGGCCGTGAGGTACGTGTTCGCAGAAAAATGTATGCTATTCAATAATATACTCAGACCAGTCAACCTGCATTATAAAGGCATGCTGGGAATCTGTGTTCGCTTAAACTCGAAACGTCAGTCGACTGCCGCAAAATCGTCTTCACGAGATGACTAAGCAGTGCGACATACTTCAAATCCTCCACAGAAGAATATCAGTGGTATTAAAATGGACTGAAAGTCTAAGTGATCCTGGGGGGGGGGGGGGGGGGGGGGGGGGCGAGAGGGGAGTCGGGGGGGGGGGGGGGGGGTGGGAGGGGGAAGGAACTCGAGGCTGTCACTTTAACCTAACCCTAAGCATAAATGTATGACCATTTTAACCAGTACAGTAGTTCGTTCTTCTTATCTTTTGGGAATCGTTCAGAACATTCTTCTTCTGCTTTAGTTCTAGTTGGAACTTGATATGTACGCGGGCATTGGACTTAGTACTCTCCTCTGCATCGTGTAGCCAAATGTAAACTTGGACGAGAGTATGAGTAAGCACACATTATTAGATTTGTGAAAAATAAACAATCGAGATCTAACATATTTGTAGTTTGTGGTAGCTACTAACGCACAATTTCATGTGTGGCGTAACCGAACATCGTTCAGGTTATCGGTAAGTTCATTTATTTTAAAACATCATCGCGGCTATTCGGCGAGGGTTATGCACAAACTTGCTCTGGTAGCAGAACGTTATCCATATTTATTTCAGACCATATAATCCAACAAACAGTTCGATCTCCCTCCATTCTTTAATCATTTTAATAAAACTTTTTTTTTAACATTACTAACTTACAGGTATCTTGGCTTCCATTCAAAGAATTCATGCTGTTTTCTTCATATTGTCAATCGAATCTCCCTAAATATGGTTTCTCCACAAAAATCTTGATTTCCTTTTATAATTTTGTGTCGTTGGCCCGTTTACCAAATTTATCCCCGCTCGGGATATGGACCAATTCTAAGCTAAATACATAACAGTGTCTTTGGTCATTCAATTCCATAGCCTTGGTTATGGAACAATGACGGTTCGGCCAAAAATTGATGAGTTAATCGAGTCGTGGCTAAAAAACAATACGATGGTCATAACTTCGAAGCGGAAAACGGAAATTGCTAAAAAAGGCAAAATGACTGGCAACATTGACCTTTTATTGCTAAGTTTGGTGGAAACAAATGGCTGAGAACAAAAAAAGTGTATATGGTATTAAATGCACGTCCGAAATACAAACCAATACTCACCCAGTGCTCCAACCTAAATTTTGGTCTAGGAAATGTCTAGCTGTCTTATGGTGGCATTTTCTTTTTAAATTTCTAATTCTCACATCCATCATTGTTGTGCTATTCTTCTGGAATTTCTTTCTTAGTCGTCGCTAAAAAATGACTTGTAAACGGTGCAACACTTTGGCATCTTGTGTTATGCCATACCTGCAGTTCATGGTGACAATGAAGATTGCCACGTGCCTACTGGAATCTGCTGAGGGCTGATTTTTACCTTCTCCATCAAGAATGCAGCAATGAGCATTGGCTGTCACTGCCATATTTTCTGAATGCATCTGGAGGCATTCCCTGAACGAAAATTGTGATAGACATTGGCAAATGATAGGATATTCCATTGCTCGGCACAAATTAAACACATAGATGGGGTGCCGTATACATAGAAGGCTATAATTGCTTAAAGTGGCTACTTGACAAGATTCCTTTAATGTTGGTTTGAAAAATAGAGTGTTGATTCTCAATATGTGACCAAAGACCATAAAATGGATTCACGATTTGGAGTGAATTTTATTGATGACTTGTATATTTTCACAAAGGAATAGTTGAAAGCCTTTTGTTATATCCAAGACATCTCTTTCGCAATGCGTATCTTATAAGCTAATGGTCTCGAATGAAGGAAGTCGCTAAAGCTATAAGAATCGCAGCATTCTTTGCTTATCCTCAAGAAATTAGTATTAACCATTTCAAATGTTTTGTCATCCACACACTTCTTGAAATGACTTGATGTGTTGTTGGAAAGTTTGCCGATTGTATACACAGAATGAAAAAAATAAGTTTATTTGACAAAATAGTTTAAAATAATTTTGTTTATTACACTGGAAAAAAGCACGCCCGCGTCCAAAGATTGTTGTATCGTTTGACAGCTATTGGTTCGTTGGTATCACCCCCTCCGAACCCATAGGGATGGCGGGCGGTATAGTTAACTTTGTACAATTGCCGTTTTTGGTAGCGACAATCGAAGTATATTTGCTGCTAAGACGCCATAAAGGTATGATTATATTCTGGCGGTCCAGTGATGAAATTCTGAGTCGATCTGCGAACTTGACGCGGGTGCCGGCCCGTCGTTGCTTGAAAGGTCAAACCGCCAACCTTCCGAACGAAGACAAGCTATTTGACGCTGAAACACTTGGCACCAAGTAGTGTGTGTATTGATGTAGGTTGAGCCATGTGAATGCAAATGCGGCAGCCCAGTATCGGTCCACCTTTTACGTATAAGCCCACCATATATATAGCCCCATATAGAACCGATCCCCAGAAGTTTGGCCTCCGGAGCCTCTTTTAGAGGAGCAAATAATCTCATCACATCCGGTTTTGGAACATGTTTGGTCCACCGTGGTGTTAGTATATGGTCTTCTAAACAACACCATAAAATTGTTCATATCGGTCCATATGGTTATAATATAATGCCCCTCCATATAACCGATCCCCAGATCTGAGACATGCGGACCTCTTAGGAGGAGCAAATTATATCGATCCGCGTTCAAATTTGGAACGTGGTGTTTATTATATGGGTCTTTGAACCAATCGCAAAAATTGGTTCCATATCGGCAGAATCTATAGTGTACTCCATATAAACCGATCCCCAAAATCACACAAAATTGGTCCATATCGAATTCTACATAAGTTTTTTCTGTTGCACTCTTGGTCAAAATTTATTCTATAGAAAATGTCTGCAAAATTTACTATAGAAATTTTGTCGAGAAAAGTTTTAATTCTATAGGAATATTTTGTGCAAAAGTGTTTGACTTGTCTATGACGAACAATGTTTGTCAAAAATTTGAATCTGTTTCAAAATTTTGTCAAATATGTATTTTTATAGAAAATGTTTTTTTCTATAGGAAAATGTTTCTGTTAAAATTTAATTTTCTATAGAGAAAGTTTTGTCCCAAGCGATTTTAACTTCGTATAGAAAATGTGTGTCCAAAATTTATTTTATCAAAATGTTTATTTCCTATAGAAAGCTTTTGTCAAAGATTTTAGTTTCTATAGGAAAAATTTTGTATGCAAACTTAAGTTATTTCAGTCGGATTGTGCCAACTTGTCTGCAAAAGTGAAAGCTGATGGAGGGAATAGGTTAGTACGGAACGACGTGTCATGTGATTGATACAGGAAATACCCTGAGACAAACATAATATCTGGTAGAAGGATATGCGAACATACGTGGGGCCCTAGAGGTCTACGGAGTTAAGGTAATCCTCAGGAAAATCCTGCACCAGAGAAGTAAACACATACGACGTTGTCACGATCAATCATTCGTGACGAGAATGACGAATATAAATTAGATAAGGGAAGCTGTTTTTGCGGGGGCGGGAGGGGGCGCCGGGGGCGGGGCGGGGGGGGGGGGGGGGGCGCGGGGGGGGGCTGGGGGGCGGCCGGGGGCCGGGTGGGGGGAAGGGGGGGGGGGGGGAGGGGAGGCGGAGGGGGGGGGGCGGGGGCGGCCGCGTGGGCGGGGGGGGGGGGGGGGGCGGGGAACCATGGTAACATGTTTCACCAGCAACCAATGTTGCTCATAAGCGTAGTTCGTAAAGAAGAAACTAAATTAGATCCTATCCGAATCTGAGAATCGCTTAGGTTATATTGAATAAAAGCAGAATTGGTTGTGTTGGCGAGATCAAAGAGACGCAACGGAGTCATGATCTACGACCCTACCAAAAAATCGCTTGCCTGTAACATATGAGCCCCAACACATAGTCTGGTTGCTAATGCCAATAGTGCGATAGTTGTTCAGCGTATTGGTGCAACAAAGATATGTAGTTTGGTAGTTGGTGGTCAAACGATATTATGTTTCACCGGTTCAGGCGATGCAGCTGGGTAGAATGATCAGATGTCGTTTAAGTGTACAATGCTGTCGGATTTGGTGTGTATATATCTTCTTTTTAAGGCGCCCAATTGGTTACTTGCCCATTATTGTTACTTGCAGCAGTGACTGCTGTAGGTCTCGTCTTATCTATAACACGATATATGGTCTTATAGGCTATTTCCAAATTAAATATATGTTCTGGCATCTGAAGCATAATTATCATTGTTATGTGTCTAACAATATTTAACATGATAGTCCAAAATGTATATGCTAGCGTGTTTGTGAAACATTATATGCTTATGCACTAAAAAATATTGTGGTTAAAGAAATTGAGCTTTCCAATGACATATAATGTTTTTACACCAAGCATATGGAAAAAAACAGTCTGTTTGCGTCGTGATAAAATGCTTTATTGGTATACGTCAAGAAAATGTGTGTTTTCTCTCCCCAGTTAAAAGAACAATCGGGTCACAACTAAAATGGTTTTTGATCTTTGAGATGAAAAAAACTTGTCGTCGGTCGAACGAACAGGTAACACCAACTGGCACCCTAAAAAGAAATTGGCCGTCTCTAACAGTGGATGTGTTCGCAAAATATTGTTTGCAGGAAAAGCACATATTACTCTATGTGGGTATGACGTCCACAGTTATTGATGGGTTTGTCTGGTTATGGAGAACGCATCTATTAACTATGGTTGTAGGTACACGCATCTTTTGAGCGCCGCAAGAAATGATTACTGTTGTGCTTGGAATAATAATTTTCTTCCGAAAGGAAAGATTTGTGCTACAAAAAAAATCTTTCTTCCTAATTGCATATTCCCTCACATCCCACGAGATTTTTAGTATTTCTTTAGGAGCCTTTGATTTTCTGCTAATGCGAAACTAGGTGGCTGAAAGAAGATTATTGCCGTCAATTTTGATTTGTAATTTATCTTGGTTCAATTTTCCCCTTTGCCGCCTGGCACAGGAGACTCGCAAGCCCGAGGGACGCCATACGAGCTTATGTAAGCCCTAACACGAAGCTAAGTCCCTGGCTACGCAACTGTTTATGTCACCAAGTAGATAATTTGACGGTTATATGAGTTACAGGTTTATATACGCCATAGGGTTTGGCAGCGCCCGACGTGCCACGTGGCCCAATGCGCAACACAAAACATGTAATTCAACATAAACGATACACTGTGTGTTTTGGCCACAGAAGGAGGCAAGTGGGTCTAGGCATGGCCCTTTGCATTGGCAAGTGGTCCTGGTTTCAATCCTGCCTTCCGCCGAACACAAGTTTTTTTTTTAAGTTTATATAAATTATGAGTTTGATAGTATTACTTATTAAAGTTTACGAAATGAATCCTTGTCGCAAATGTGGTGTTTAAAGATTTACGCAGTCAATAGAAAGAACAGTACTTGATATAAGCGAATTGGACTGCCAGCTTTGTGCTATAAACTATTATTGTTTATTATCAAAAAAGTAAAGATTTAGACAAAAAAATGCTTTTTGGTGATAAAGAGTTGGTGAAATTTTCCAAAGAACATTCAAAAACTCTAACGCAATAAAGAAGAAAGTTCGAGTGTAAGAATAAGAATAAGTTTACAATATAACATAAATTTATTTAACTAGCATGTTAACAGCGCACTTCCTAAATTGCATACAAAGATCTTCATCGTATTTAAGAAAATCAAATAATTTGAATATTTATTAAGGAATAATTGTTTGCTACTTACATGTTCATTTTTACCCTTTAAGGACCGGTAGTTAAGTTTCATCGAATAATACGAGTTCCAATAAATACAAGTTATGCCAAAAAAGTTATAGCAAAGTTATGATATCCAAGTTGCAAAGAAGGTCTGGCTTTTAGAGATTCGAGTTTTGCCGCTAAAATGACTAATATTTTTAATTTCTTTCTTCCTCATATTTTGTGAACGTTACTCGCTGCGTCACGTTCCGTGCCCCAATAATGCCAAATGACCAACAACAACGACATGGTCGACACATACCTAAATGTGGCTGCTCTCAAGGCACAACACATGCTGTGTTGTTTTAAATGTCTATTCGTCTTGGTCGTCCGAAATGTCTATTTTGCTTTAACTCCGAATACGCAAATTGTAATATATGAAAATAATAACGTAGTTTAGACTTAATGCATATCGAAATCTCTTGGCGAAGCCTTTGCTAACGATGCCAAGCCAACAAGATAGCGGCCAAAACAGCATGAACACATCAAAACAGTTGTTCGAAGGAGCAACATACACAGCAGTTTTCATCAGAAAATGTTTGCTTTGATTTCTCCCCTGGTGGTACTGTTGTATAATCTTCTTCGTCAACCGGGTGGGAGCCACCGTGGGTGGAGATGGTTAAGCAATGGTCCCGCCTCTGCATACACAAGGCTCGTTGGGTTCGATTCCTGCTTCGACCCGGAACACCAAGAAAGTTTTTCAGTCGGGTGATTATCCGCACCTCAGAGAGTAAATAGCAGGTGACAGTTTCTGAGGGTTTCAAAAACTTTCGTAAGTGGTGTAGCCACTGCGCAATGTGTGGGAAACGCCGTTCCGGACTGCTAGCAAAAGGAGGTCCCTTGTCATTGAGCTTAACATGGAGTCGGGCAGCAATTCAGTGAATAAGAGAGAAAACTCACCAATGTGGGTTATTCACAATGGACCTGAATATGTCCAAAGTGAGCCTGATAACTCCGGGCTGCCACCTAAACCTAACTAACATACCCTTCCATAGAATACACTGAAGAAGATATCAAGTAAAAAAAACCCACCAGGAAAGAAAATTTTGGTTAATTTAAGAAAATTTAGATTAATTTTAGAAAATTTTCCAACTGTATTACAAAAGTAGATGTCACGCCGATTTCACACTTCACAAAAATAAGTAAATATATTTCGACTATTTCAAGAAAATTTATTAGACATGATTATTTCACTTGTTAAAGAAAATTTCGTAGTTTGTGTTGGAGTTAAAAACTTCAAAAATGTCTTTAGTACTCGTACCATATGAAATTCAACATGAGTGCATTATTGGTAAAATTTACAATTTGTAATTCAAAGCGATATAATCAGTATGTACTCGTATCTATGACCTTAACGCGAAATCTGCATAAGCAGTCATCGCCTGCACGCATGCGAAATACAGTGTAGTAATGTAATTCCCGATTATTTTCTATTTTCCATCACTGTAGCCTGCGGCAAAACGTTAGATGTGTTTCCGCAGATGAATCGTTGCACATACGAGTATTGCAACACCAAAATCAAAGATGTTACAATCACAAACTCATATCCGCAGGCATTGAATTTAAAACGAAATGAATATAGAATAGAAATGATTTGACAGAAGAAAAAAAAAAAAACACAATAGAACAAATGCCATATGCAATATGTAAATCTAAAACGACATTCATTCTGGTGTACTTGAAACAGAATAGACAAATTGGAAATGGATTGTAGACTAGAGGAGATAGTTTGCCTCATGTCGAGAACGTTCTAAAGCATACATATGCTTCCGTATTAATATGTGGAGAGTAGACGGACATTCCAAGGTCTACGGTATCAAATGAAAGAAGTTTCGAGGCGCCTTCCACAACTTGATTTTTAAATTTTCACTGAAAAAAATATTTACTTGATATTAATTTTTTTTACGCAATTTAAAAAATATTAAGAACAAATTTCTTTAAAATAATG
>PGFW01036644.1:0-11429 GCA_003123925.1 Haematobia irritans | reverse complement strand
AATTGACTGCCTTTAAAACTTTTCCAACTATGATATCTATATGCTTGGGTATATAACGTGTGTGTGTGATGATAAAGCTTAGAACTAAGGCAAGCAATTTTCAACGTAGCAAAATTAAACCTCACTTGAGCATTTTCAAACATTGGAATATTTTGAACATATGCTCCTATTTACAACAAGATAGGTGAGTGCATGAGATTATCAAACAACTTAGCCTTGAGGATGGTTAACTTCAACAGTGAAGTCATGTGTGCAGCAATCTAGATGCAAATGGAGAAACTTTCATTTATGAAACTTGTAACGTGGTCGGGCGAGATGAGCTCAGTCGCTTTCAGGGTGTCCGTAAGGATCGACTGAATCTTTCGATACAAAGAAACAAACGCGGGTTTGAAGTGCTAGTAACGAGTAGTATGGTATTAATGCAGGTTTTATTTATATAAAAAAAATTATATATCGTCTTTGTGATAAATTTTGATCCGGATTAGGATGTCCTATAAACCAACAGCGGTCAACGGAATTCATTTACAACTTCAACGCGACTTATAATTTAGAAGATATTAAAATAAAAGTGAAATTCTATGTAACAAAAAATGTTGAAATTAAAAACAAATAGAATCTATATATAAAAAATCATAAGATTCTATTTAGTAAATGTTTCAAAAAATATTTCCTTTTTGAACAAATTGGTAATGACGTGATGGTAAGAAGTTCCAAAAGACGAAAACTAAATATAAAGAATTGGTTGCGCCCTTTGTTGAAATCATATGGTCTTTAACACCATGCTAAAATTTGGTCCACATTGGTCCCATAAATTTACATAATAGCCGCCATAATAAACCGTTCTCCAGATTTGAACCTCCGGACTTCTTGAGGAGGGCAAAATTCATACCGATCCGGTTCAAATGTGGAACGTGGTGTTAGTATTATGGTCTCTAAACATCCTGCAAAAAATTGGCTCCCAACATCGGTTCACAAATTAGCATATAGCCCCCATATAAAGCCGATCCGCCAAGATTTGACCTCCACGGAGCCTCTTGCTTCAAATTTGGAACGTGGTGTTAGTATATGGCCGCTAACAATCATACCAAAATTGGTCCATAATTTGGTCTATAGTTATATATAGCCGGATCTCCAATGCAAAACACAAAAATTGGTTCCAATATCGGTTCATAATCCACCTTGTTAGAAAAATCATGTTTTTCAAATATATGTTCCGATATAAACAAAATGTGTTTCGGGCACAATTTTAAAACACAATATATTTAAGTGCAAAACATGTAATGTCCCAAACTAAACACTAAATGTTTGCGGCATCTATGTTTAATATGTTAGAGTAATATTATGTTTGGGCCATGAATGTTTCAGTAAAAATCATATGTGTGAATGCAACATATATAAATTTACAAATTTCGACTAAAACAAAGCATATGTTGTGATATTTTATTCAAGCGACAGAGAGAGTATACGAGAAAGAAATAGAGATGGAAACCGGGAGAGTTAACGAAATATATCAACATAACCACAGTCAAAGAAATGAAAAAAAGAGAACAATTTCTGTGAAAACCCCGCTTGTATGTTGTTTCGGAAAACTGTTTTATGATAAGGCCAAAAATGTTGAATATGGCTTAAGTCTAAAATATTATTTAATTTGAATATCAGAATGAAGTGTTCGGAGTAAAGAGAATAGACATTCGAACAAAATGGAATAGACATTTGAAAAAAAAAACAAGTATATACGGCCGTAAGTTCGGCCAAGGCCCGAATCTTTGTACGCCATTCCACCCATGGATTGCGTAGAAAACTTCTACGAAAGACATGTCATTACACATCGAATTACCTTGGGTTGTGTATCTTAAACTTCCTTAAACATCGTTTTCTAAATTGTGAGTTAGTCCATACGTGGTATATAATTAGACAAAAAGATTTATGTAAAGTTAAAGTCTACAAGATAATTACGAATCGATATGGGACTTTTTTGCACGGTACGTAGAGAGCCCAGAATTGAAATATGTTGGGTCGCTTATATGGGGGACTATGATAAAATTATGAGCTTGATATGGACCAATTTTTGTGTGATTGGGGATCGATTTATGCTGAGGCTATTATATAACTAATAGACCGATATGGACCTAAGTTAGGCATGGTTGTTAACGCGCATATATTTAGCACAAATGGTATACAAATTCAACTCACCTCGATTGAAATTTGCCTCCTCCAAAGAGGCCTCCAAAACCAAATTTCGGGATCCGGTTTAATATGGGGGCTTTAATATCTGATTAAAAGAACTGATATGGACCACTTTTGGCATGGTTGCTAAACATATCATATACTACCACCACGTACGCAAATTTTCCAACCAAGATCGGATGGATTTTGCTTCATCAAAAGCACCGGATGGTCAAATCTGGGATCGTTTATAATGGAGCTATATATATATTATGGAATGATAGGAACCAATTCCTGCATGGTTGTTGGAATACCATATACTACATCACGTTACCAAATTTTCAATGCGAATGCGAAGAATTTTTGCTCTTTCAAAGGGGCGCCCGGAGGTCAAATCTGGGAATCGGTTTAATAATGGGGGCCTATATATAATTATGGGACCGGGATATCGACACAATTTTTTGGCATGGAGTTTTGAGGCCATTATATTTAAAACAACCACGTACCAAATTCAAAGCTGAATCAGATGAATTTTGCTCTTCCATTTGCTCCGGAGGTCAATCTTGGGGATCGGTTTATATGGGGCCTATAATAGTAATTATGGAGCGCGATATCGACGCAAGTTTTGCATGGGAGTTTGAGGCCATATATTAACACCAAGCGTAGCCAAATTTCAACAGAATCAGATTGAAATTTTGGTCTTCCAAGAGGCTCCGGAGGTCAAATCTGGTGATCGGTTTATACGGGGGCTATATATAATTATTGACCGATGTGGACCAATTTTTGCATGGTTGTTAGAGACCATATACTAACACCATGTCAGCCGGATCGGATGAAATTTGCCTTCTCTAAGAGGCTCCACAAGCGCTAAATCGGGGGATCGGTTTATATGTGGGCTATATATAACCTAAACCCTAAACCTAAATTCCATCCATCAATAAATAGCAGAATTTGTTTTTTCGGCGCGTTTAATAATGTTTTTGATCCTACACCCTCAAAAAAAATCGCTTCTTTAACATATGTTCCAAAACATATTTTGGGCAGGAAGCACATATATTATTTGGATTAACTGGCCGAACATTAATATGTTGTTTGTTTATGTGAACATAATTATAATGTTTGGAAGCATTTTGAACGCGGGAGAGTTGACGAAAAGATATCAAACATAACAACAGCGAAAGAATCAAAAAAGAGAACATTTCTGGAAAACCGCTTGTAATGTTTGTTTCGGAAAACTGTTTTTATTGAAATAAGGCCAAAAATTTTGATATGCTTAAGTCTAAAATTATTTAATTTGAATAAAGAGAATAGACATTACGGAACCAAAGAGAATAGACATTTTAAAAGACAAATCAGCATATGTTTTCGGCCTTGAAGAGCTGGCATTGTATGTATGTGTGACGATGTGTTTTGTTTATCATTTTGGCATATGGGCACGAATTTTTTTTCTTGTTCGTTAAAAGATCAGGGGTCTTCATAAAAATAACGAAAAAGGCACTATACTCTTTTCAGAGTTGGGACAGTAAAATGAAATAAGGAGGAAATAGTGAAAAATTACACAGTAAAGATGTATAAAAAACAAAAGTTTATTCCTCTTTATTAATAAGTAGTCACGAGGAGTTTGACGAGACACTCTTCAATATATAAAAAGCGGGCATTAAGTTTCGAGTTTTAGCAAGCTACAAATTTAAAAAGTTTATTTTCTTTAAAATGAATTGGTAAAGAAAAATAAAAGGCAATTTTTAGAGCATAGTGTTAAATGTTAGTAAAAAAACTGTACCGGCCTAATAATTTATGTTTTATAAAATTATTATATGTTATTTATAACTCGACTCCACGTTCTTCTTTTGTTAGTTTTTGAATTTCCTTCCAAAATTTAAAGTTTTGTACGCAAAAAACGTTATTTTAGTTAATTGTTATTTTTGCAATAAAAAATAATATTTATCCAAAAATCATGTCCTTCGTTTAATTCAAGCACTGTTACTCACTAATAAATCTTTAATAACCCACATTTCGAAGTTTCATTAATAAAAATTTAATAATAGTATAAATATACCATGTGAAAAAAAGTGTTCGGTTGGAACAGGGATTGAAGCCCACGCACCCTTATGCATGCAAGGCAAGACAATGCTAACCACTGCTGCCACGTGGCAAAACAAATGTATGTTCTGTGAAATAATGTTATGTTTGCATGGGGTCGTGGGCGCTGCAACTATGCTGATATAAATGATAACTTATAACGATAATTATCTTCTGGTGACTATAACAGCTACGTAGCCCGTGGATGTGTGTTGCTTACTGTTGAGTCTCGGGTACGATTCTCCGTGCAGGCGAAAGGTAAAAATTAAAATTTAATAAAAGTGAATAATTTCTTCAATATTATTTGTATTACAGAGGTGCGTAAAATCGTGGAAGTGAAAATTACGAAGTATGTTAGGGAATGAGCAACATCGTGTTTTGGGGAAAAATTCTTCCCAAGCAAATAAATTATTTTGTCTCAAAAATGACTTCCCAAAACATAAAATAATATGTTACATAAAACAAACCATGTGATATTAATGTTCGGGCGTAATTCTTTTGTGGTATCCTGCAAATATGTTTGACATATGTTAAAGAAGCGATTTTTTGAGGTGTGGTTGCCACTCGAGCGCAAAAACAAATCTATTTTATTTCTATAGAAACTTTGTGTTATTTCCATTTTCTATAAAATAAATTTAAGTCAAAAATTTGTTAAAATTTTATTTCTATAGAATATTTTTGTTAAAATTTCAATTTCTAATATGCATTTGTCTTTTATTTCTAAATAGAATTTTTGTCAAAAATTTTATTTGTATAGAAACTTTGTTAAAATTTTATTTCTATAGAAGATTTTGTCAGAACTTTTATTTCTATGTTAGTTAGAATTACATACGTATTTAATACGTATTTTTTTGATTTAATATATACCACGTATGGACTTACTTACAAATTAGTGTTAGGAAGGTTTAAAATATAACCCTGCCATCGGCACGCGTTACGCAACTTCAAGTAGATTCGATTGCTTGGATGGCAGTGTTTTAGAAGAAGTTTCTGTCCATGGTGTGGGTTAACATAAGCCTTCGGTTCTGGTATGAACATTAACGGCCGATATATACTTGTTTGGTATAGCCTCTATAATAGAACCGATTTCCCCGATTTTATCTTCTTGAGGCTTTCTAAAAATGTAGTTTTTATCCAATTTGTCTTAAAAATGGGACGCATAAAGAGGTGTGCCGACAATGGTGAGTAATCTGTATAATGTCAGTCAGTGGCTGTGGCTTGCCGCAGTGTTTATTCGTCAAAAATCATCATTAAATTTTTTAATATCCACAGAGCTTGCTAATATTATTATTTTTTCCTTGCAATTCCAATAATTTTCGTATTACTTTCCATTTTGATTTTTGCTGTCGAAGGCGTTTCTGGAGCTTGGTACGAAATAGTAATTTGATTGGCATAAGTCATGATTTTCGTCACAGTTTTTTATCAAAAGAAACTTCTTAGCCTATCAAATGAAAGAGAATAAGTTTTTTTTTCAAAAAATAATTTTTTATTTTTCATATAATCTCCTGAAACTTCAATAACTTAGTTCAAGCGCTTTTCTAGGCAAATTCTATCCTTGATTTAAAAATAGTTTTCCTCAAGTCCCTTTTTCCAAATAGTGTTTACAACTGTAATTGCACCTTCATATTGAGGTAAGAACGCTTGCCAGACAAGGATTTTTTGTTTGAATTTGGAACAAAGTAAGCACTGGGAGCTAAATCAGGAGAATAAGGTGGGTGGTGCCTCGCTTTATTGGTGGGATTTTAGCCCAATTGTTAAAAACTCTTTGTGCACTGGTGCGTGTCTTGATGGTTTTTTTTTTGTGTTATAGGGACTTTTTTCTCGAATTTGTACATTTAATTGATGGTAGCAATAGTACTCTGAATTTTGTTTTACACCTTTTACAGATATCAGTCATAAAAAGTCCCAAAAAACCCGTTGCATATCTTACCTAGCCGATTGAAAATATGTTTTGCCTTCTTGGGGCCCTTCTCGTTCAGTCCTTGTATTTGGATTGTTCTTTTGTTCTTGGAGTTCTGGTGGTCCATGTCTCATCAACAGTTTCAACGACGCTTAAAATCCATTTTATTTTCTCGCTTAAAAAACGATCTTATGCGTTTTTGAGATCGACTGTTAACAAAATGCGGCACCTATCTTGCAGAAAAGCTTTTTTCATCTGTAGTTCTTCAATCAAATTAATGGACTCGATCATTTGCAGATGCCCATGATATTAACAATTTCAACGCACATTTATTCGTCGATCATTTAATACCATACCATGCACTTTGGCTACAATTTCTGTTGTTGTTGTTGTTGTAACAGTTTATTGTGAGCTCATCCATTTCATGTTATACGCTTGGTACACATCAGCTTGTTGGCAGATCAGAGTAGATCTGGTGGTAAGTCGGGTTGGTTTGGCTGGGCAAGAGAAAAGATGACGCGTGTCGTGTGGCGCTTGGTTGCAAATGGGTACAAAGCGTCAGCTACGCTGCTATCAATCACCGATAAGTAGGATTGAGGCGGCTGCACTTGCCTGAATCTTAAATTGGGCCAAAACTAGCCTAGTCTGCCGATGGGAGGTCTCTTTTCCTCCGGTGCTTAATGGGCGGTGGTCGACTCCAAGAACAAGGATTAACCCTTGTAGCTTTCTCTACCGCTTCAGCTACAGTATCCTCCATGAATCGCTGTTCAAACCTGCCTGGTAGCTGCTTGAAATCTAAGAGGCTCTCTTTTATAGCGCTGGATCTCGGCTCTAAGATTATGTAATATCAACCGCTTACGTTCGGCTGGGTGGTGGTTGTGTATCCATAAGATGGTAGTTTGGATGATTACTGCGATAACAACCGCAGGAATACTGCTTTGAACAACATGTAGTTGTGTCTTCGCACCAGGATGATCTTTGTCTCCAACATAAAGGTGATCGCAGGGGTGTGCTGGGCGGAGACACCCAGTCGCAGGTTTCTAAGAGCAGCGTTTCTGGCAGGTTTGTATGTTATTCCACTGCGTAATGCACTGGTCTGCGGTGTCAACACTGGCCTGCATAGTTTTACCACTGACCGGCCAATTGCCTTATAAGTAGTTAGCAAGGTTTTCTTTGTCCGCACTGCCCAAGTACTGCCGGCAAGTGACTTGAGGACCTTCGTTTCTACACGGGGCTTATTACAAAATTGCAGTGGCATGGGCAAAGATGACCTAAAAAGGCTGTCGAATGTGACCCGAAGAAATCTTGGGGTAAATTTGTGGTCGAAAATTATTACTCCATCGACTCTGATATTCAACTGCAGTGCGCACTTCTGCGTCCATGTAGTAAAATAGGTGTGGCTGAGTGATTTGGTGGGGATTATCCTCAAAGTTCTCGGCAGTGAAATAACTTTTAAAGATTAGCTATGTAGACGTTCACCGATCGCAAATGTCATCAACATTGGGCGCCAGATGGGCAAGATTGTACAGTCATCCCGATATTGAATACAATCTCGACGCCGTCAGGAGGGGTTGGAAATCGAGGACATGTAGAAGTTAAACAGTGCCGGGAGAATATCACCCCACCTTGGGGAACTCCCGTGTTTAACTCTAACGAGGTTTGACTTTCTGTCCGCTGAATTCCACGTAGCGACTGCGCGTCCCACACATATAATTCAGCACCCAAACGCTTCGCGCTCCTGCCGGTAGGGACGTATTCATCGAATGTCCTCAAATAATGTGGCATGGTTGTCGTATCGAATGCGTTTCGATAGGTCAAAGCGCCACGAGGACCGTCCTTGACACGGCCGGGCTGGTTAAGTCCCCTTATAATGTGTGTCGAAATGGCATGTAAGGCTGTGGTCGTACTTATTGTACCTTACGGAATCCATGTTGATGGTGGGCAGCTGGGAAAATTCTCTTCTGTCGGCAGCAAGGCTGGGAAGGAGTAAATGGCCTCAAGTGTCTTGGCTACTGGCGAAAGAAAGGGATATCGTCCTGTACGATTCACCTTTGTCGAAATCTTTGCCCGGTTTCAGTAAAGTGGAATCACCCTTCTCATTTTCCAGACATCGGTATAATGTGTGATTCGCAAAGACAAATTGAGGAGTCTGGTCAGGTACTCAACTCCCAGTAATTCCCAAAGATGCTTCTAGCATAGCATTGAAATTCGTCAGGGCCCAGCGCCTTAGATGGTTTCGCGCTGTTTGATGACATTGTAACATTCGGCTGCAGTAAAATTGTTGGGGTGTCATCGGCTTTGCGGAGACGCACGTAGCAACGAACGGGTGGCTCTCCTTTTCGCTGCTATCACTGCTCGGGATGCTCGCCAAACTGTCGGTTGAAGTAGTTGGCGCACGAGCTCTTCGGAATCAGTACCAAGTCACGTCCGCTCAATGGACTGAAATCCATATCCCTTGTGGAGGTGGGGGTGGAGGGGTTCGAGAGGGCTCTAACTGTTGACGACAACAATTTAACAGCAGTTACCTGTTCGCTAAAGTTAAGCATTGCTTCAGGTGGCTCTAACCAAGTGTTATCGCTTGTGCTAGTTACGACTATCTTACTAAGTCTCTAGATTTAGTTCCTGATTCTAGGATCAAGCAGGGTTAGCAAGGACGGCGTTCATCACGCTCGTCTTCGATCCCGCCGCGCTTCGGCTGGGAAGTTGGGCCTCACTTGGGCAATTCGAACCACGGGTAATGAAGCGAGCGGCATGCTGCGTTGATGATGTCCCGGAACTCCCTCTGGGCAAACATGAACAATATAAGGGGGATGGGGAGCTCACTGAAGCCGGCCGATCGGTGTATTCTCTGAAAGCCTTACCCAGTTGGCTTTTCTTTTGATTAATAAACGTCCCGGCGTTCAGAGTTATGAAATCCGAGGGTCGGTTGGATGGTGAGAATATGGGGAGGTGGTCCGAACCCAATGAAATGAACGGGTTGCCAAGGAGACGTCATTTAATCAGAGCCAGGCGAATGCTAAGCGATAAATCTGGCGAACTGCTGCAGTCACCCATAATTCTCGTGGGGGCCACTTCGTTCACCGTGCAAAATGTGGAGTCGTCAATGCTGCTCTGCAAAGCTATGCCCTCTGGTCATTACCCAAGGAGAGAAAATGCCAAAGTTCATGGTGGTCATTAAAATCTTCTAGAAGCAATCGTTATGCCCGCTAACAACGCAACTCGCAATTTTGGGCTATAACCTGGAGCACAGCTACCAACCGGCGGTAATGTACACCATTGTATAGCTCTATCTCGGCAGCCCCACACCTTAACTGCTACCGTCCCACACAAGCGTGATAGGTCTATACTGCACGGAAACGGTGTAAATATGAAAGCCAAGGCCACGCAACCTCCATTTCTTGTGGAATCCTTCCGTAGGAACATTGTAACCCATCACAATTGTCGTAGGTGCAGGGTGAGGATCAGCTTTGTTTCCTGGAATCGCCGCGAACCCTTATCCTTTTCCGATTCCATAAAGTCTACGATCTCACTTAATGCTTAGCCGACGGAGCCCGTGCAATTAAATTGCAAAAAAGGATGGGCACCTGGTACAAACAATATTCGGTTCTGTAAGATGCTGCGGCGGAGAATTATTGTTGTGCGGGAGAAGTCGTGGGGTCAACAAATCAGATGACGCCACTGCTGCTGTCATTGGCACAGCATCCTGCGCACGAAGTCAGTTTTTGACTATACTGCCCGCAGCGATGTTAGGCCGGAGCGCAGTTCCGGAAGTGCACCCAATTCCATGCACCGGTTACACACTGCACCGAAACCGAGCGATGGTGAATTTCGATTTCGGCAGAACGCACAGTAACCCATGGTCCGGGTTTTCCCTCCTATCCCGGCTCGGACCAAAAGAGGCGGAGAAGGCTCCCGCGGGAATGCACTCTTCTCCCAACACGAAAAACACGGACGAAGACAACAACTAACACTGAGGTGGCAGCCGCTGGCCGGATGGGTTGCTATCCATCGTGTCAATTGCCGGTGCGTAAGAAACCCGCCGCCGTGGGATTGTAGTGCAATTTCTGTTGTTGTTGCTGTTTTTGGAATGTCACTAAACGTGCTGTTTTTTGGATGTCCACTACGATGGTTCATCTTCAATGCTTTGTACGACGCACGTTTAAAATTCATCCAAACGACCACAATTTTTACTGTTGCATATGAAGGAACGTTTTCAGCCTAACACCATTCACCATATCATTAATGAATTTTTGTCCCCGATAAAACCTTTTTTAATGTTAATATTTAATGACAGTACGCATTTCATTTTTCGCTATTGTAAAAAACTTAAGGGATGCGTTTTTTGACACCTGTTTCTAATATGAAGGAGTTTGCCAGAAATCGAAACAAAATTTTAAGCATGTGTTCATAACAGGGATGGATGTTTCCAAAACACTTAACTTTTTTCTCTTTATACCGCACTTTTTGTGCTAGGCTAAGAAGTTTCCGAACTGCTCGTATAAATTAGTATATATTGGTTCATTAAAAAATCCCCGCCATAATAAACCTATGCAATTATTAGGTGTCTTTTAGATACATAAATTTAAAAAGACGAAGACTGCCTTTAAACTTTTCAACTATTGCATATCTATATGCTTGGGTATATGACTGTGTGTGTGTGATGATAAACGTAGAAACTAAGGCAAGCATTTTCCACGTACAAATAAACCTCACTTGAGCATTTTCAAACATTGGAATAAATTTGAACATAGCTCCTGCATTTACAAGAGTAGGTGAGTGCATGAGATTATCAACAACTTAGCCTTGAGGATGGTTAACTTCAACAGTGAAGTCATGTGTCAGCAATCTAGATGCAAATGGAGAACTTTCATTATGAAACTTGAACGTGGATCCGGTCGAGATCAGCTCAGTCCTGCTTGTCGAGGGTGTCCGTAAGGATCGACTGAATCTTTCGATACAAGAACAAACGCGGTTTGAGTGCAGTACGAGTAGTATGGTATTTAATCAGGTTTTATTTATATAAAAAAAATTATATATCTTCTTTTGTGATAATTTGATCCGGATTAGGATGTATAAAACCAACAGCGGTCAAACGGATTCATTTACACAAACCGACTTATATTTAGAAGATATTAAATATTAAAATAAAAGTGAAATCTATGTAACAAAATGTTGAAATTAAAAACAATATAGATTATTCTATTTAAGTAAATGTTTCAAATATTTCCTTTTTGAACAAATTGGCAATCGTGATGGTAAGGAGTTCCAAAGACGAAAACTAAAT
>PGFW01036636.1:26165-56584 GCA_003123925.1 Haematobia irritans | reverse complement strand
TAAATTAAAAACAAAAGTACTTTAAAAAAGGGATACAATATTATACAATACTTACCAGATTATAATAAAAGATAAAAAAAATTGGAAAATATATTTCCAAAACAACACAAAATAATTTTTTACATTTTCCCGGCATTGTCTCGTGTTTTCGTTTTAGCAAGTGATGCTTTGACGGGCGTTTGACCATTCGTCGAACGTTGACATTTGTCAAAATCAACAATAGGTCCGTTCGCGTACTTGTCTAAGGCAATAATTAATACAAATAAAAACTAGCAAGATTAGTAAAAGGTGGCAGAGATTTATTTTTTTAAATGGAAAAACATAGCTGCGGCTGCTCCCCTTTGTTATTCGCGATTCAATAAGACATATGTGAGGAGGTAAGAATAATTTTTGCTGGCCAGAGAATCCGGACTTTCATCGGAAAATCATCTTGACAAATGAGGCTTTCATTTCGCACCTCAGCGTATATGGCAAAAATGCAAATTGTTTTTATCTGAGGGTCCTCTATTCTCAATGTTAACGACTGTTTAGTTTGGTTAGTGGCCTGGCGGAGTTACTTGATTTTTTTACAAAATGAACTCTGTTTTATGGTTAGAGCTGGTATGGTGTTGAAACTGACAACGTAAACTTTAACAGTTACGTGTCACACAAAAGCAACTCTTTGTGGGGCAGAAACGTTTCTAGCTGGGCAATCCCAAGATATTGCATATTAATTAGGCAGCCTCACCATTAGAATTCACATGAATATATTTGGGTTGAAAATTGTTTTTCATTTATCAACTGGCAAATGGAAAAACAGGCAGAACAAGCGTTTGCTATAACAACAAGACTTTTTTTTCTATGAGTGTAATATAAAACAATTAAAATAAACGAATGCATGGCAATCAAAAGGATATAGTGGAGAGCAATAAAGAAATTTGTTTTAAAAAAAAGAGGATGATTACGTAACATGAAATCGAAAGCTGAATGGCGAGAAATCGTTAGCACAAGATGTTAAAATAGCAGAAAAATCTTGACTCATTTCTTTATAAAAGCATGCGAAGATATTTCAAAATCTATACATACGTTAAAATATGAGAAAACAACATTAATTGAAAACTTAAAATTTCTGTTTTTCAAATTTAAGAAATGTAACTCTGACTGATATAAAGAAATACAATGAAAGCTTATGAATAATAAAAAGGATTTACAATTCTCTTAAATATTAATGATGCTATTGAGTAACATTGATTTGTTCGGAAAACATATATACAAGTTGGATTAATGGTTCACTGTAGAAAGGATTTTTCCAAAATTGTTTAAGAGGCATGTGTAAGTACCTAATAGAAGGAAAGGTGTAAGAAGGTGGCGAAATACCAAAGAATCCAAAATGAAATGCGACCGGGTAAATATGCTACCTACATTAAGTAAATAATAGGAAGAAAATTGTGCACAAACAAATGAATTCTTATTTTGAGAAGAAAATTTATTACCTGTACTGAGATAAAGGGCAATCGGGATTTAGAAGTAATCACAGCTGCGAAGCTCCTTTAAATCTCGTAGTATCAATGTGGAAAATAGATATTGGAGGAAAAAAAAACTTTAATAGCTGATGTAATTTCTTATTTAAAGAGACACTACGAAATAAATATATAGAGACGAATTTATTACTCAAACTAAAAGAAAGCTATATAAATATGCTGGTATTACATCTTATTAAAAAATAAGAGAATACCAAAAAAACCAATGTGCGAATCAATATTTTCTATATCCGAAAACTCAAATAATTCAGGGGTGCCGCCTCAAGGTGCGTTATTGTGTACCTTACATTTTCCTGATTACTTATAAATGATTTGGAATCAGTGGTAAGGATTCAAAACGTTTTACATGTTTACTGATGATACACTAAGTATATGCTGTTTGGAAAACCCTGAAGGAATGATGTACGTAAACTGGAACGAGGATTTAGCTAGAGTTGAATAAGAGAAAATTTATTCTAACCAATCGTGATCGTCACGCACGTTCCTAAATTCAAATTAGCCGCACATATTATAATAAGTTTTAAGCATATAATATATAAATTTAATGACAACCAACAGGAAAAGGATATTCAAATTATCTTACGCACAAAAAGTGTTTAAAATAATATTTAAGGTAATTTAAAGTTTTGGTTGTTTTTGTTCTTATTTGTTGATACGTTTAAATAATTTGTAGTAATTGTAGTGTATATATATAATATAGTATTATTAATAGTATTTATATTTGACGAAAATTAATAAATATTACAAAAATTCATTAGAAATTTTTTGGCTTGACTTTCAATATGAAGTGGGGATATCATTCATAACAAATTTTGGGTGAAATGTATTTGCAACGAATGTTAATTTTTAATTTGAATGCGTATTGAAAAATTGTTATTAAGAAAATTTATTGAGTTAGCGAATGCATTTCAATTTGAAGGATACAGCTTGAGTTCTATGTTCAGTTTCAAGTTAAAACGAATCTAATTTTCACGGTTACTTTTTTTAAATCATTAATTGCGAAATATTAAATTGGTTCGCAATCAATACCATTGCGATATTTTCCATCCATAAATTTGGAAAGAGATCTTGATTAAAAATGTTTATCAATCTTCATAATATATTTTGGCATTTGTAAATTTAGTGTTTTGGGGTGAAAAACTCGAAGCATAGTACTCACCTTAAACACTTGAGAAGTTATTGGCTAAAGGTGGGTATTTGAAGTTCCAGTTTATGGCTAGTACTGAAGTTCGTTTCTTTTCCGGGCAAACGAATATCGTCATCTTATCCTCTGTAAATAGGGTCTCAAATGCCAGGGATGTTAAATTGTTTAGTGGCGAAATAATATGCTTGCCCATTTTTTCCGTGCGAAAAATGCCAGGGTTGTATAAATATGGTGTCTGAAATATCAAACAAAGATTTTCGCGTTTATTCCGGCGCTAACGTTTTGTATATGGAGTATAAGCAGCTGTTTGTTTCGATGAAGTGGGGATTCTCAAAGCGCCCCCAAATTCAAAAAATGTTGGCAGGAAGTAAGCAAGTTACATTATTGCAGCGTCTATCAGGCCAGTTTGTTTATTTTCGATGGAGAACAGCGTGCCTGGAAAAAATATTTGAAAAAAACGATCACTTTAATTCTATTTTTGAAAAAAGTCGAAAATTGTTCACGGCATATACCTTTCTATAATTATTAAGGCGTAATATCTATGTTTTCAGAACATTTAATTTTCGTTTTTATTTTAAATAAAATATAACAAGCTGGTTTGCGCGCTTGGCAGTTCAGACAAAAAATAAAATCTCTTCTAAGCATAGTGAGTGGCAAAATACTTTTCATGTATGGCATTTGTACTTTATTGATATGCTTCCCCCATCACAGTATCGGCGATGGTTGTGGTGATCATTTTAACGAGTCTGTGGTAGCGATGAGGAGAAATGGAACTTTGAAATGCTGGCACCGGCTTTAAAACTCAACATCATTGCTTTTATTAAATGGGCAAAAAAAATTATGTTTAAATGTTGATGAGATAAAACCGAAAAATGTTTATATTTAATATGAAATTATAAATGTTTAATGCAAATCGATAAACATCTACACAATCGTGTTTTACCTTGACCGAGACAATGATTCTTCTAGCAATTACCTTAAATGCACTTTTCTGAAAATAGTTTGCAAGGGGTTCTTAATTGGCGTCCATTCGAATATTGATCTAAAATAGGCACTAATAATTGCACTTATCAGAAACTTTTTTGCCTAGTAAACGTTGGCGTAGGTAACAACTTCATCATTAGTGGACGTAGGCCCGTCTACGCTTTCCAACGAGTTTTGATGTATAATGATTGTTTTCGACGGTAGTGGCCGATTCTCCAAGAAGCGCCCCCAAATTCAAAAAATATGTTGGCAGGGCTATAAGTATGTGACCAAAAATCTGAATAATTTATCGAATTTGAGGCATAACAGCAAACAAATGCTTTTGGCTGATCGTATTTAGGAGCCTTGTAAAGTATATTACGAAATGGCAAAAATATTCAAAACTACTTTTGGTTTCTTAAATATGCTGTTGGGGGGAAAAATTTTATAACCTAAAAAATTTTATAAATTTGTTGTTCAATTGGACCATGAAAGTACAAAAAATATAACAGCAGACCATCGACTAGCTGTTTTTTTAAGGGCAGAACTTTTTTCTATGAGTGTATAATTTATAATGCCTTTTTCTTACTGATTTAGTTTTCACTATGTAGCGATTTTAGCGGCTAAACCTCGAACGTTAGTACGCCACCTTAATGGTGTTGAATTTTCCTGTTGAGGAATGTCTGTTTTGTTGAGAACGCGATTTTCTGCACCAATTTATCAACTTGTATATTACACTAATCGCTTTGAAAAAATGTTGAAATGTAGCATTTTTCAAAAAAGTTTGTGTTTATTTGGTAGTTGTTAATTGCAAGTAGAAAGAACGTCTGAAGCGAACCCTTAATATTTGAATTAAATACGCCGAACGTTGGAACAAGTTCGGAATATAGTTGAAAGAAACGATTCTGCATAATTTCAAGTTTATCGATAGTAAAAACTGGGTAATTCGACGCGCATCATATTATCTTGCAGGGACGATCCAAAATACGAAAAAATTGCATTGCTGAGACGGTTGACATTCGTTAAAGAGGAATTAATTTCGTTTAAAAATTTGTGTGGGTTAAAAAAGGAAGTGCTTTTAAAAGTGACATACAATTACACATAAAACACAGGTAATTTTTGTCATAATCTTGTGTATCCAAAAGGATATTTTTCTGTTAATCTCCTGCTGCTAAGGATAATGTAAAATACAAAAGTTTAGTAAAGAATTGTATTGTTAATCGGTCCCATAGCCGTTTAAATATAAATTTTTGTAGTTAAATGCGTTGTTTGTTTGTCGTTTACATCATTTAAAATATTTATTTTGTTTGTGTTTGGAAGTGAATTGAACAAATTGTATGAAATGGTGCCTGACACTAATTGTCTTCATCCTGTTGATAAATTAGTTGAAGTTTGGGGTGTGGCCTGCCGCAGTCACGACGACGCCTTTTCAAAAGCAGCGACTTCTGTAACACAGCTAAGCCCTTTGTTTCTTTGTTCGCTTGTATGCTGAGATAAATTCGAATAAGATAAAAATGGGAACATGCAATAGATAATAATTTTTTAACAATATTAAAGCAGAGAATAATTTGGAAGTTCAAACAATTTTTAAAAGATGTGGAAATAAGGAAACAGAAAGTGGTTCTAATATTCTTTGTCCATTTCTATTCATTTAGGACATCTTGTGCCAATCGAAAGCAAAACGCTTAAATTTTAGCACATCTTAGAATTTTTCCAAATTTTAATAAAATATAATTGGTCCGAATATTAGTAATTTTTAATAATTATAACTTGTCTCGCTGTAATGTTCGGCTATAGCGTGTAATGTGAATTTTAAATAAAATGTCAATGTCCCCCGGTAAAGGGAAATCAGCATTCCGTTTCCTGATTGTGAAACAATCTTAAGATTAAAAATAAAAATAATTTAATGTTTCAATAAAGTGTAAGTACGAAAGACGAAATAAGGCCTCCCAATAATTTAAATAAATTTTGTATAGCGATTCGCTAACAAATGTATAAACATTTCACTCTTCCGGTTTAACAAATTCTGAAAGCGCGAAATTTTCTTACCCCCACCCCAATTTAATTCAAAACCACAGCGCCTAAGAAATTTTGTTAGCAGCCCGCTGGTACGAAGCGAAAAGCAGTCCACTGCTTTGGTAATATGAGCAAGACTGACCAAATTTATAAAACACAAAATAAAATAAATAGTTACTAATAATAATTAAGTGGTTATTGTAAATGAAGCAGTTTTTCGTAATTACAAGGAAAATAAAAATATTAAAACCAAACTTTCATTGCAATGTTGCTTATTCTTGGGCTAGTCCCATTAAAGCAGTATTAAAATCTGCCACAAAGAAAAATATTACTTTATTTATTTATTCAAGTCATCAATAAAAAGGAATTTCAGCCTATTAATACGGCTATATTATTATTGAACATATGATACAGAAAGCTAAAAAAACTAAAATAAGTATTTCAGATTATTTAATAATTTGTGGATAGCTGCCCTAGTTAGATGATTCATACAAAGATTAAAAAAAAGATAATAGAATAAATGATCCCAATGATACCAGCAAAACACTGATTTAATAACGAATGCGCCCCTCCTCAAAATAAGAACATTACTGCTCCGCCAACATTATTATTCATGATGATTCGAAGCATAGATTCGAATCTTAGGGTAATCTAAAGACATCTAAGACCAAAAGGTTAGGTTAGGTTCTAAGGTTAAAGTGGCAGCACGATTTAAGATTTCAGGCTCAACTATAGACCTAATTCAGCTCAATTGGATACCCACATTACTACAAAGTAACCTTTATTACTATATGGGCACACTTCTAGTTTTTAACCGCTTGAACCGCTTCTTGATTTAAATTTCATGTTTTAGTTAACGCAAAAGATTGTCCAAAAACATTAGCGAACTGCTTCAAGTTTACAGTATTTCCAAGGTTCCGCTACAGTAATCTGAAGGCTATATGCCCCTAAAATTTGGCTATACGCCTTACACAAAATGGCAGGGACACAGTATCACACAAGAGGTGTTTACTTGATTCTTTTCCCTCCGCATCATGACCAGCTCATACAATAGTGCATTATACTTCGCACCAATATGTTTTTGCAAAAAATCCGCACTATCAGGCAGCGACCCCGTTATAGCAATATCAGGAAGTGACTATCCTGGACTCTCTGAGACGACTAGCATGATCTAAGTGTGCGGTTTAAAGTTTAAATGGGGAACATATTTGCTTGGTGTGCGGTTACAAACCCCTCTTGCAATTCATCCCATCAATTCTCATACGTCCCGCAGTAAATGCCTTGCAGGTGCCAAGGAGCGAACCAAGAAGATTCTAAGTTCCACTGGAATATGTAAGGTAGTTTAGCCTTGCTAAAGCCTCAATCTGTTCGCAGTTTCCCCGGTATGTTCGCTATGGCTCAGGACACCCATATTAGGTGAAATCTGTACTGCTCAGCCATCCTCGTTGAGAGAATTTGCGGCAGTCTGCTGCCGACGTTTCTCAGTATCTGCAGTAATCAGTCCCAAGGAAATTTTATTGCAGGTTGACTGGTCTGAGTATATATTAATGCCAAATATTCACTTGGAGCATTAACTTCTCAGCCAATTCAACCACTTCTTTATTGCTAATATTTGCAGCACTGAAAAAACACTACAGTGGTCAGGTAATCTTTTCGCTATTCGAAGTTCCAGATCTTTAGAATATACTCCGAAACCCACTTGTCCATCCAATTTGGAGCCATCAGTGTAGAACTGGCTATATATCTTTTATTTCATCCGGGGATCGCGTGTACACCAACGCCTCACTGTTGGAAATTAGAGTCTCAAACTTTTTGTCGAAAAGTGGACTCGCCAAAGTGTAATCCACTACGTTAGGCACATCTGGCATTATTTTGAGGACCGAACTGTGACCGTAACTTTTTTTCCAGACCACAGCGATAGCTCGCGCAACCGCACAGCCAGTTGTTGGCAGCTGACTGTTTGGCCAAAATGTCTAAAGGCAATAGGATTGCAGTATGACATTAAGGAGTTTGTTTCCTGTCTTGCTGAATGCACCTGAAAGATACACAAAGCACGCCATACGCTGAACTTGTCTGAAACTTGTGCGTTTCTTGAAGTGCCGGCCACGCAAGACTAACAACACGCAATATAGCGTTATAGGACTAACCACTGCGTGTATAGCCCGATGCACAAATTTATTGGTTTTAAAGTCCCCGACTTTTTCCCTATTGCCTTTGTGCCTGAGTATAAGAGCTACCGTATGCATCCTCGCCCCTTATCTTCTTATATTAAGGCTTAAAAGTTCAGCTTCCTGTCCAAAGTAACGCCCAAGTATTTTTGCACACTCACCAAAAGGGAATTTCAATACCGATACCCCAAAGGAAATTGGGCTTAACCGTGGAGTTTTTTGCGATCTTTGCCAGTACATGACTAATTCTGTCTATTGCAGGATTTACCGCAATAGACCATTGTCTTTCGCGACCATTTCTCAGTCATCTCGGAGAGCCCTCTGTAATAACATCCAACTGATTGCGGAATGGGAATTTCCCCCTGAACTGCTAGCGCCACATCACTGCGGTATGCAACCACCCCACTTTATATCCTTTTCTTTTTCTAGATATATCAGAACGGTTATTATAGCAACATTCCAAAGAAGAAGGTGATAGAAAACTCCTCCTTGGGGAGTTGCCTCTGTTCACATACCTTTGTATGTTTGCTTGTCGCTAGTGTGGCTAAATACGTTTCTTCATTAAGCAGTATCTCTAAACAGGCCTGAGTATACATGGATCAACATTCAGAGTTGTCAGTCGCATTTAATGTCGAGCTCGGATGGACATTATTTGAACGCCCCTTGTTCGATTTCTAGAAAACGCGCCACGAAAATTTTGTGTATTTTTTGACAGATAGTGAGCTTTCATAAAGGCTGACTAGTCATGTATGCGGTCCTCAGTAGACCTGCCCTTTCGAGTAAGCATGCTGTCGTTTCGAGAACAACTTGAATCGAGCGCTAGTTCCCTAGTTAAATATCTATCATCCTCTCCAAAGGAGTCTTAAAGTAAGGAATGATGATAAGCAGATTGGGTCGGAAATCCTGCGCATTCGAGTGAGAGGCTATTTCCCGCTTTAGGTATGAAAAACGACCTTTTTGATTCTGCTCCAACTTCGTGAAATATATGCCTAAGTTGAATACATCCTATATATATCGGCCGGACAAACCAAGGGGATAATTCGTGTCAAGCCACCGCTTTTAAACATCCGCGCCGGAAGTATTCCATCAGGTCGGGGAATTTGAATGATGCCAAAAGCTAATTTAAGCGCCCATTTTATTCTAGTATTCTAGATAGCAATATTCCATTCGAATAGGAAATGACCGTTGATAAGCCACTGTGCCAACCGCAGTGCAATGGTTCAACCGTCTGATTTCGCGGGAAAAATGTGTGCCAAAATAGTACCTTCCAGCGTCTCCTCAACTGGACGTTGTCCAAAATTGCCCTCCGATGTTTTAATGAAACCTGGAGGCGGAGCTTCGTGGGCGATGCTAAGCACCTTCCGTAGTCTGGAAGCCTGCGACGTATTCTGCAATGCTGCTGCAGTAATCATTCCAAGAGTTATGGCTGAGCCTTTCTCCAGTTGTCCGCTTGTAATCCTCTCAGATTCTTCTTGTAAGCGTCCAAATCCACAGGAGCTCTGGTGGACTTTGCTGTTTTGTTAAAAGAGGCTCCTGGCACGATTATCCCTCATATTACCTAACTCCGTAGACCACCATGGGGGGGTGGGGGTCGATTTTTCCGACCCCCCCCCCCCCCCCCTTGGCTCCCTTTAAAGGGGCATGCAAGCTTTCAGTGAAATGTTGAAGGCCTTAGTAATCCTCTCCACTGCGTGTTTCGATAACTTGCAGACAGTGCTCATATTTGTGTCTGGTATTCCCGTATCATCATATTGAAACGATTCCCTATAACCTAATTCCAGTCCAGCTTTCCTAAAAACATTGGCGGAAAATATGGTCTTGGGTTGGTTTGGAACACTTCAAATTTGAAAACTTGATGTAGCGTGATCTGAGAAGATGTGTTTCAACTTAAAACATGCCATCAGATACATTTCATTCAGTTCTTGGCGAGGCCAAGGTGATGTCCAAACCTCTTGCCTGTTTTTAGTGACAAAGGTTGGGGCATCTCCCTTGTTTGCAAACTACCAGATTAGTAACGCAAAATAAACTCTATTAAGCGACTCTCCCCTTGCGATTAGATGCACTACTTCCCCATAATACTATGATGCGCATTCGCGATCGCCAATCCCATAATGAAGTTTCGTCTTTGTTTTCAGTGACTGCCTCAACTTAAGGTCTTAACGGGCATAATGAGGCATCTCCGCTGTCATGTCCCATATAGACCGAGATACCCAATATTTGCATTTGGCTATTTCTAAATTGGCAAACGACAAGTGTCTGCATTGCACATTGAAGGAAGCAGAAACAAGTTAAGCTCGTTTTTAGCAATTATAACAGGCTCGAATTACATCATTACCAGTATATCTGCACAATAGTTTGAACCCCGGAGTACTTAATTCAACATATTTTGTTTCTATAAACATATGGTTCTTGAAATAAGAACTATGTCTAGTCCCCTTTCATCAGGAAGAACTTTTAAAGGCAGCCGAACATGCAGCCTTACAATTGAATGAAGATTTAATCTTGGAGGATTCGTAAGGACCATGCGCAGATTTTCAAACACCTGTCACATCAAGCCGCGTTCAATCGAGTCAATCAAGAATGTCCTCTCAGAGATATCGGCTGACTCTCGCCAATAAACCATCAAGGTTCACTTTTGGTTAGAGTTCTGAGGGCAGTAGAAAGCCTCCTCACGCAATACGGTATCTATCCATGTCTCACTTTGTATCTCCCTCGACTTCGCAGAGGATCCCGCTTACTTCTGATTCAGGACATTTTCTGAATCTTTAGCTGATCGATTTTATACAACCTTCATTTGATATAATGAAAGCCATAAGCATACCACGGCCCTGAGACTTTGCTAGATGTGGCAAAGACCTGAGTGTTCAAATATAACACTGCATGCGTACTTGGCCCATCCACTCATCCAAACGGCCAGACCTTACCCAAATCAGCTGTTGGAAGAATCTGGATTGCATTGTTTTCAGTCTATTCTAAAATAGATTATCAGGGTCAGGAGGGTTTTGCAGGTATCCACGCATGGGCTCTTGGTCTAAGTCCGTATGTCTTCTTCTCGACTAAGCTCTAGAGCAGCTCCTTCCCAAACCATCACCAATTAGTATCAAGAGCAAGCTTTAAAACATTCTATAGACCTATGGTCAACTCAAATGGCGACATAGCTTAATCGCTTGATTACCAACCAGGCCTCTGGTGTCGAGGATCTGGCGCGGGAAACTTTCCAGCAACCTGTGAGTAGAACGCCAGACAAACAATTCTCATTTCCCCCCATTTTTGCTTTGGAACCATACCGTCCAAATGCCTCCTTTAATTTATGATAGCCGATCACAAGGCTGTCTTTAAGCAACTGAGGCAACGATCGTTGATCCCTTTTGAGGATGGCAGCTGAAATCCGGTGATCGTCCCTTTTTCCAGCCTCGTAAGAATTCCTTGAGCCCATTTTAAGGATCGCTTTTGTTTAGCCCGACCAAAGTGCTTGGTCGACTGATCCTAAATTTCTTTAGGATAAACAAGCATTTCTTGCGTTCCTTGAATCTCTTTCGTGAGGGATTACCTCCTTTTGATGCCGTTACCTTGGAAAAGGTTCGACTTGTCAAATTGTCGCCACCTGTCGACCCGTCTACAGGTCGACTAATTTCGACTAAGTTAATCCTTTGACTATATATTAATATAGAAGGGGTACATTAACACAAACTACTGACGAAGGGTGGAAATAAAATCGCTTTGTCTTGGTGGGATTAATAACAAGCCATCAGCCTTCAAGGAGACTAAAAACGTAACTCAGATGCAAGTATGATGAAATATTCTGAAGTATTAGAAAAAGTAGAAAAAATGTCGTCAGCAAAGACAAAGGTGTGCAAAATCATAGTTTTTATATGTGGATATAATGTCATTTAATAAACGCCAAATAATATAGGCCCCAAAACTGACCACCTTGGGGAGAAATTTGTCAAACATTTTTATTTTCTATAGAAAGATTTTGTCAAAAATTGTAATTTCTTAGAAAATTTTGTCAAAATTTATTTTCTAAGAAAATTTTGTTAAAATTTTATTTCTAAATAGAAAATTTTGTTAAAATTTATTTCTAAGTAAATTTCGTCAAAGATTTTATTTCTATAGAAAAATTTTGCCAAAATTTTAATTTCCATAGAAAATTTTGGCCAAACATTTTATTTCCAAATAGAAAAATTTTGGCAAAAACATTTTAATTATCCCTACAAAAATTGTTGTTAACAATTTATTTCCATAGAAAATTTAGTCAAAATTTTTATTTCTATAGAAAATTTTAGTCAAAATTTTATTTCTATATGAAAAAATTGAGTCAAAAGTTTATTTCTATAGAAAATTATGAAGACAGTACGCCTCCTTTGCAAAAATCTACCACACAGAAAAAATATCACCAAAATATTTCCCAAATAAAAAAAGTTAAATGAAGTTGTAAAATAAATTAATTGATACAATTAACTTTTAATCAAAATTCGGGAGACTAATTAAGTTAAAAAAAGTGCTGAATTTTTTCTTAATTTTTAAATTAAAATATGTATTTCAAAACAAGTCATTTGTTTAATCCAAAATAAAACTCTAAGCCAAGTCAGAAAGTATATACAAATAGATTTAGCTTTTTAATTAATAAATTAATTGAGATTGGCAATGCAGCATCAAAATTAAAATTTTTAATTGAATCAATTAAAAAAATTAATTGGCGCTGAATAAAAATCAAATTAAATTTTATTAATCAAGAATTTTTTAATATGCCCAATTAAACGTGATATGGGAAAATACTATATATTTCGTGGTTGAAGACATTTCAATTAAAAATTTATTGGGATCAATTAATTTGTGATTGAATCAATCTACAAAACAGTAAAAATATTTAACCATTTTTTAGTAGATAATTCTACCAAACTGTGGCCATCCATGTGTGTTACTTCGTCTACCCCTTCTGGGCGTTTTTCTAATTATACACATCTTTTTGTTTATCATTTCAATAGCTTTTTATTTTTTTATATTATTACTTTTCACAATTTAGTTAATACTTTTTATTTATTAATTAATGGATAGTTTTTGTTTCTAAATAATTTGTACAAGATCATATTTCTACGCACTAATATCCACAATACTATTTAATTATAAGATTTTAAAATCTTGTCGTTGTGAAAGCAAACTAAATAAAAATACAAATACACATCTTAGAATACTCTGTTCTTCAAGTGTGACGGAAAAAATCACACTTCACGTTTCACACTTGGGGAACGATATGTGGTATAGGGTATATAGAGTCTGAAACGCTTATCATTATTACTCTGCGATTTTGAAAATTAATGAAGACTCTAATTTATTAATAAATCAATGATAAAAAGTCACAAATTATAACAAATTCGAATTAGTTTTTTCCGGGGATCCCGAAAAAGCCATGGGATTCAAAAAATAACAAATCCCGGGATTCGGGATTAAGTCCCACGTCCCCGGGATTTATTCCTAATGTGTATGTCAGCTTTCCTCCTATGGAAAATGCGTAATGTTAATGTAAATCGCGAAGCTATGCCGAATTAATTTTACGGAGAGAGAGTTTTTGCTGGATTAAATTCAGACCAAGCGGTTGCCAGAAATTGTTTTCAAACGCCAAAAACCGCCTAAGATTTGTCGCAAAAAACTAAGCCAAAAAAAGCTAAAAAATGTTAAAAAAAATAGGATAAAAAAAAGCTAAATTTTTTTGTATCAAAAAGTCACATTTTTGATTGAAATTTAACAAAACTTAAAGGCTTTATTTACACTAAAATGCATATTATTTTAATTGTATTCATTTTAATTTCCATTTGTGAGACTGTAAGAAAATCTATGTCATATTAGGCTGCTGTTTTGCGTACTCGATACATTTTGATTAATATCACAAATTTTTACTGGAAGCCTTCATTTATATTTCCTAGTAAAAATTTTTTACCAGCGGTAAACTTGGCAATTATCAAGCTGGTTTTAAATCAACAACGAAGTCCAATGTCCACATAGAACTGCATAGAAAATATCATATCTTTCGTTTTAAACTGAATTAATGATAAATTCGTGAACGGTGATACACTTCTACTAATATTACCCCAAGAGAATAAAACACATTCTAACTGTCTGCAAGTTTTTATACTGAATAACTTTTATTCGAAAAATTTCCCATACAAACCATAGTGTCCTAATTTCGTAAATGTAAATTCCATGTCCATTAATAAATAGCAGAGTCTTATTTTGATCCTATCACTACGAATTTTTTATTGCATTTTTTATGTTAAAAAAATAATACCAGCAATTCAATAACTTTATTTCTTAAATTAATTTCTATGTTTCGAAAAGGAATCAAAGATTTTGTACACTAATGACTTTGGTATTGATTCAGAGTCAAATTTGAATAAATATTCGTTTTTTCAGCTTTTTTCTTCATGAGCTATGCACAGTGCTTTAAAAACGTGGCTAACGCAACTTAAATTTCGCAAATTCAGTACTCGACTTTAAAGTAAAGGAAATTATTCTGTGTATACGTTTTTAAAAAATAAAATGTTAAAAAAACCTCTCTATTTTTTGAACGCTATAATTTTTGGTTTGTGGTCCAAGATACAAAAACTCCACAAATTTAAAGACTATTTAATTAAATTTTAAGTGATTTTTTAGAATTGATCCCCTAGCCTTCTTTCATGAAAAGATACCCATTTTTTACGTTGAATCACTTAAGCTATAAGGACAAAACCAATTTTAATCCGGCTTTTGACAAGGAAAACAAGTTTATAGAAACATATAATGAGAATTCACAAATGCTATTATAACCATAAAAATTCGCGTTCGTATTTTAAAGACATGAAATCTTTGGCCTCGCATGACAATATTTTTTCAAGTGACAAAGCAATTCACATCTACTATTTTAATTTAGTAAATATCATAATAACTTTAGAATACGTATACGTAACATAAAAGGCATAAACGAGTCGAAATGCTATTGTATTCCTAATATTCCTAATAATTTACTGAACAGTTTTATATAAGGAAAATTTGTATGGTAATAGTAGATTTAAAGCGTTTAGCGATAACTTTTAATGAATACGAAGGAAAAAAACTTTACAACAATGTGTATTTGCTCGCAAAAAATGCCCCGCATAATGGCTGGAATATTATTAAGGCTTCAATTGAGCTTTGGAATATGCTGGAAAACCTTATTCTGAGCAGGCAAGACTTAGATAAAAACGAAAAGTTTTATTCCATATTTCAAATAGGAACATGTCGATAAATGAAAAAAGCCAAAAATAGCTAAAAGGGTCAGAAAAAACTAAAAAATGCATTTTTTCCCGCTAAAACGTCTTTCAAAAAAGCACTAAATCTAGCGGGAAAAGAGCTAAAATTGGCAACGCTGTTCAGACTTTAGATTTATTTGGTAAAGTTTTTTTATACCTTATCCAACCATAAGAATTTTGTGATGGTTTGGGTATATTAAGTTTGGCAATTTAGTTTTTAACATATCGTAATATCGACTATATAAAGTTTAATATATTCCTTGATCAGGGAGAAAATTGTAAAGACGATATAAAGCATGTGCCGCTGCCGTCTGTAATGTTGTAATCACGCTACATCCTTCAATAATCAGCGCTATCGTCCATGGAAATATGGCACAGATTTGTCCTTTTGTCTGCACAGCATATAACAGATGGGAATATATCGGTCCATATTTTGATATAGCTCCCATATGAACCGATCCCCCGATTTGGGGTCTTGAGCACACATATACACCGCAATTTTCATGCGATTTGTCTGAAATTGGAAATGTAGACAGATTTTAGGTTCCAAAAAAACTAAATTATCGAGGTTCAAAAATAATCTAAATATTGGGCATATTAACCTTTTCGTAGCTTTAAGCTTGATAGCAATATTCGCTATCTGAAAATACATGAAGCTAAGAGCTATAATGGGGGAAACTTAAGGAGTTTTGGAATGTTCTTGGTATAACGGAGACTTGGTTGAAACGCTGGATTGCAACGAATGCAATAAAGATTTCTAATTATATTTGCTATAGGAACGACCGTTTTGAGGGTGGCGTTGTATATATTAGAGGTCTGCACAATTCCATTTGTAAAAATGCAGAGTAAACATGCGTACTTTGCTACGATGAGTACATCTATTTGAGGAGATTCGCAAAACAATTGGTACACATTTTGATGAAAACAACCAAAAGCCACGAGTAACTCTTGTTGGCTACTCTGATGACTTTCACTAAACCAACAAACCACATATTCCTCTTTCTCTCTATTGAAGTGAAACTCAGATGTGATCACGTCGAAAGTATGTTGCCGAGAAACAAAACCTTCATAAAAAAAGAGTAGCTACAATGTACGGCACATGCAGTTTCAGAAAATACAAAAAAACAAGTTAGTCTCCATAATATATGTTTTGGTTTGTTATAAAGAGGGGCAAAACGTAAGGTAGTGTGTGAACATACATAAATATAATGAAATATGTGATATACAATACATTATCTATGATTAATAATAATGGAAAGTTTTGGCTTTCGCCACAATACTGAGAAATAACTTGTGGTACCACGTGAAGTGAAGAGAATCCCATGTTGTACTTTTTCTCAGTACTTACAGTTTTTTTATTGGTTTTCCTATTTTTTCGGAACACATAATTGTTTGCGGATAAGTACTTGTGGTAATTTGACAAGGCAAGTGTTCTCTTCACATTTCAACTACTTGCGCTCTGAAGAGAAAGACAAGAGTAATGTAGCTATATTCAGACAGGCGAATTGCATACAATGCAGTGAAAAGTTATTCGATGCAAGACGCTCATAGTATAATATCGCCGCATGTAAAGCTAACAAGGTTGTATGCAGGAGTATCTCTCTTGGTGTTGAATTTAAATTTTGTGAATTGACTTTCAATAACAATTCCGTATTAGTGGGAGTAAGTTTTATTTGCCCCATGGTGATATTTTAGCCAATGGGAGAACTTATTTCAGAAACTTGATGGTAGTACGACAATATTATCATCATGGGGGATTTTAACAATAGATAATGTCGATGTTTCCAAGATGTTGTCCGATTCGTAGTGATCTGCAGGAGGTTAAAACCTTAGTGTTGTTCATGAACCTCTATTCTACTCGTTATGATATAGGCATGGATCGACTGACTTCGCTATTGGATATGTTTTATTGGTCCTGTCCAGCGTTACTTAAGTTTTCGGACCAATTCTCTTGCCCTGGAATTTCTGACCGCATTCATGTCATTTTTTTTAATACGATTGAGATATCTTCCTCATGTTCGTCAGTTTTATGAATTTCCTGACTATAGTGCTCTTTATCCCATTTCCTTGGAAAGTGCAATAGATTCATGTTTATTTTGTAGTATGTTAATTTTTACATCTGATGTTGATGTGGCAAATTGTCTGTGTTGAATGCTAATCTTCTGTCAAAATCATGCTATAGTTCCTGTTAGTAAGGTGGCTTGGTGAAGGAATGGAAATTGATGAATTGGTTCCATTGGCGATGAAATACCAGTATCATCTTCACTAAGGGATATGGCCTTATAGGAAAATTATATGCAGGACAAAAGTTTGGGTTAAAGCTGGCAGTGCTATTGTCGTAGTCCGGACCGGGCGAAAAGCGTGTATTAAGGAAAGGATAAAAAAGGGGCGGAAGCAATAAAAAAGGTTTGATAATAAATCCTCGCGGGAATATGGGGAATTCTCAGGAAGAAGGTGTTTTGTGATGATAATGACGATAATAGTGGTTTATTTGTGAATGATGTTGAACGTCTAAAATCCGAGAAATTTTGTATATAAAATGAAGTCTAATGATATAGTTTGTATGCATGTGTTCTCGTTTGATGTTTTATGAAGGTTTTTACTTTTCGTAGCAGTGACTTTCCTGGGGATGACTGAGGCATTTAATATGAATTAAAGTCTAATGCTGTAGGTCAGCGATGAATTCAATTTAGGCGTTTTTTGGCATTGTTTTTTCGCCCTTGTCGTAAAACACATCTACAGCCTTGTCAAGCACATTACTAGACAACTGTCGAAGTAATCCACGGGAATGGAGGATAGGCAAGGTAATTCCTATACCAAAGGGCAAATAATGTGAAAATGAGTTTAGGCCGATCTCTATTAATGCCGAATTTTATCAAAATGGTTGAGCATGAAAGTGCAAATTCTTGAGCATGTGGAGAAATTGTCTTTTGTTGCATGAACAGCGCAATGTGGGTTCCGGCCGTGGTCGTAGCACAACAGCTCTCCTGGTCGGTTGACTGATAATGTAAGAGAGAGGGTTCAGCAATGGGGGCTGTTGTGTTTCTACTATCACTTGATTTGGAAAAGCCATTTGGATAAAATCAATTAATGGTATATATGATGAGAAGGCGACATGGTGAGTTTGGATTTTTCTACGCCTGCTTGTAGACTGATGCTTTTCTTATTAGTGAATCGGACACAGTATGTAAGTTGTAGTGGTTCTGTGTCTAGCGTTTGTTCCCAGTCTATATGGTGTGCCGCAAGGATTCTGTTCTGGGCTTTATTGTTCATGAATTAGTAACATAAAATGATTTGTTTTAGTTGTATTAGTTTTCCAGGAATTAGCTTAACCTTTGCGTTGCTGATGATGGATCCAAGATTTTGTTCAAGGGTGACCCAGTCTTTGTAGGATGTTTTACAAAGCACCATTGACTTTGCAAGTAAATGTTTTAGTTACCTGGTTTGGGGAAAAATAAGCTTTTCTATTATATGTCAATAAACAAGGGAAATGTTCTTTGGTAAGTACCGTCGCGATGCTATTAATGTTTTCATTTATAGTGTACCTCTAAGATGTTGTAAGCAAATTAAGTGTTTTTGGGGTTTTACTTGATGGGGAACTGAGTTTTTGAGGCAACAATGTTAACTCGTTAATTTCCAAGTGTCAACTTTACTTTTGAGGAAGTTTGTACAATTTGGAATTTTGTTTGGCCTACTCAGTATAAAGGCTTGTGTGGTAGCATAACCATTGTAATGCCTAGATTTTTGTATGGTCTTGAAGTGTTTTCTATTTCATCGTGTGTTGCGTTATGTGTTTGATGTTAAGTGGTATCAGCATATATCGCATTATGTTCTTGATTTTCTGGGTTGTACTTTTGAGGAGTATATTTGTGTGAGAGTTTGTTGTTCTTTTTTTAAAAAATAGGGTCACTAAATAAAGGTTTTCACCAAGATTTTTAGGGCAGATTTATTTACGCTTACTCCAATATCGTCGAGGAATCTGGCAGATTTATGATTCCGAAACTAACATATGTATTAGAAAGACTAGATCATTTTCCAAGTGAGAATCGCCCAGTAGCATACAAAACCGCCTACTAACATCATCATTTCATTACATACGGTAAAAGTATTAGTACAAATATAAATTAAATTCATTATATCTTCAAGAGTAATTTGCCATAAGTTCTTAAATGTTAAAAAAAAAACACAATTGTTATCATGCCCCAAATAATTTTTAAATAAATTTTTTTTAAATTTGTAGTTTTAGTTTATATTAATAATTCTAATTGTTTTTTTTGTTTTCATTTTTTATGTAGTTTTATAATTTAGTGTCATGTAATCAAATTTTTGTTTGTACTTTTATTATCATTGTTATTTATTTTATTTTAGAAATTTAGTAGTTTGTACAATATAACGGTCTCATTACATTTTTTTAAAAGGTAAAATATGATTTGTCCATATAAGCATATAGAGATACGTTATAGATATCATATTTATATTTAAGTTTTAATTATTATTATTAGTTTTTAAGAAATTATTTGAAAGTTTTAAACCCAATAATTATATTTGTAAGAGAATAGTGCCTCTATGAGGCTATGTTACTAATAAAGTTGAAATAAAATAAAATTAAAAAAGAGGTTTGCAAGAATAAAAGGTGAGATCGGTCCATGTTTTGGTATAGACCCATAATAGACGAGATACCCATTTTGGGTTATCCGATTTGCAGAAATTAAAAAAGGTATTTAGGTCCACAAAGAGTTAGTGGCGAATATGATGGTGTATTGCACACGTTTTTGGTATACCTCCATATAAGACCGACTCTCCCGATTTGATTTCTTGAGTGTCTTAGACAACTCAATTTTTAAGACCCCAAATTTTTAATCGGATTTGTCTGAAATTCCAAGTCTTGACGATATTTTAGGTGCAACAAAGAAGTTTATGCCGATATTGGTGTGTACGGCGGTACCAATATTTTTGTATAGCCCCATGGTTAAGGTTAGGTTAAAGTGGCAGCCCGATTAAGTTTCAGCTCACTTAAGACAATTCAGTCCATTGGATAACCACCATGGGCTTGGAGTCGGAAGTCTGAAGATTTTGGCTGGAGTCGGAGCCGGAGTCGTATAAATTTTGCTCGACTCTGACTCCGGCGAAACAAAATTAGAAAAACACTTCATATCTTTGTAACTAAATAAATATTTCGACAAATTAGATTCGATTGGGATTTTTAATCGAACAACGAAAAAATAAGTACTGGGATTTCAGACCATTGCAAAGTGTATTTATATAGGTATAAATTCAACGGTGATAATAAAAAAGGAAAAGTTTTTACTAGAATATGCTGAATTGATTCAATTGTAACAGGAATGGCTGATGAGTCCCTGGTCCTAACAAAGGAAAACACATTTTTTGTCAAAATTCATTTTATTATTCAACCATAGTTCGCCTTCAAGAGCGATAACAACATTATATACGACGCCATACCATTTTTTTTTTTTTTTTGCCCTCAAAAATAGGCCTCAGTTTCGGCGATCACCTCTTCATTGCGATCATCCTTTTGAGGTCTGAAGAACAAGAAAAGTCGGCTGGGGCAATGAAGGAGAATCGGGGGTGGGGAAGCAATATCGAAGACCAATTTCATGAATTTTTGCCATCGTTCTCATGACTTGTGCACGGTGGCGTTGTCTTGGTGAAGCAAACACTTCTTTCTGCTTCATATGGGCCGTTTTGCCGGCGATTTTCCGAGCTTTCAAACCGTTCCAATAACGCCATATAAAGTCGCTGTTGATGGTTTTTTCCCTTCTCAAAGATAATCGATTAAAAAAATTATTCCATGCGCAATCCCAAAAAAACAGATGCCATTTACTTTGGCACAGCGGACTTTTCTTTCCACGACTCGGAGACGGTTCACTCGGTCGCATGTCCACTCAGCCGACCGGTCGATGGACTCAGGAGTGTAAGTGATGGAGCCATGTTTTTCATCCATTGTCACATCGACGGAAAAAACTCGTGAGTATTACGAGTTAAACAGCTGCAAACACCGCTCAGAATCCATCAACACGTTTTGTTGTTTTTGGTCAAAAATTGAGCTCGCGCGTAACCCATTTGCAGCAGAGCTTCCGCATATCCAAATATTGATGAATATATGAACAACGACGTTCCTTTGAAAAAAAAATTTTTTTTTTTAAAAAATTTCCCTTTTTTTTTTTTTTTAACAGTCCACTGCGGTATCTCGATCAACTTCATTTAACGGTCCAATTCAAAATCATTTTGTTGGATTTTTTTGATGTTTACTTCGGGTAAACGCACCTCTTTTCGGCGCGTCACTGCGTTCACCGTGCTCAATTTCACTCAACCGCTTGAAAAATTTTGCATACCAATAATTATTAAGTTGATTTCCCTGGGGCTATTAGTCTCGGAAACACAATTATCAACAAAGCTAAGTTTTTGCTTCCACCTGTATTTTTTCCCCTTCAGAAAACAGTAATTTTATCAAAACACGAATTCCTTTTTTTCGCATTTTTTCACATAACAAAAAGTTGCTTCACAAAGGCGCTCTATCTGCACCAAAAGTAATTGACTTACAGACGTCAAATTTTGAACGACGAATCATTATTGAAGGTTGGTACATATAGAAAATAATATGCATTTGATACTAGCGACGCCATCTATGTGTCAGACAGGGGACATAAGCCAACCTGTTATAGTCAATTTTTAACATATTAAACTATTGATCTTTAAACCTATATATGCTCTTGATAAAGGTACAATTTTAAGGCAATATAGCAGTAGAACCTAACGTTCTGAATTTTTGGCAGGCATGTCAAGTTCGAAGATGGTTCATACCGAGGACAATTTTGTGATATAGCGCCTAAAAACAATAAACCCATCTCCCGATTTGTTTAAGAAATTTTTCCCAGTCTAAAAATTTTTATAAGATTTGTCTGAAATTTTTAGTTATTTGGAGATCCATAAAATAAATGCGGAATTTCCTGTCGTCAGATTTGTTATAGAGAATAATTACTTGAAAAAATCTCCAATAATACACACGATGTCCTTGGAAAGCTGTAAATTTTAATTAAAACCTCTGCCAAACCATACCATCTGAGGCGGTCTTTTGGGAGAAAGTTTGTTTCCTCTAAGCCACTCGAAATTCTTTACATTAAATTAATGGCATCTAATGTCCATAACTGATAGACCATTTATAAATCTAAGTTTCACCATTTTACTTCTATAGAAACAAATATTCGTAACTGTCGGCAGCTCTATCCGCATGTCATCAGTTGTTTTGGTAGTGGTTTATTTAAAATTCCGCCCTCCTAATTTATGACAGTTTATGTTTAATTTTATATATGCCAACACTATCCTATCTATCTATCTGATACCCGGACATTTTGATTTTTTGTGTATTTTTCTTTTTATATAGATTTTTTTTTACAAAAATGCCTATATAAAGACCATTTTACTTCCTTATAACTTCTGGAAGCCTAAATTATTTTTGAAATTTTGCGTTTTTATAAATTCAATATTCTGGAGATTGTTATCTAACCCATATATTTTTGTGGTCTCTATATAGTCTTGTGTCGTATTTTAAAATTATTGGCAGCTGAAATAAAATGTGAGTTCTTTTACATACCTAAAATGCTGAGAACGTCAAGTCGTATCAAAACTTAAAATTATAGTTCTTTTGGATATATAAACACATATGGCAAAATAGAATACTTATATCGGTCTATTTTTGGAACACTACATCTTAACCCTCTCATGCCCCATTTTTTTGCCAGCTGATTAAATTTTCAATGTTAACGACACAAAAGCCAAGAAAACTAAAACAAGAAAATAATTTTACGCCCGCGGTAAAATTTCGTATAATGCTGCATAGCCTCTTGAAACAGTTTCAACTAAGTTTTCCTTTTTAATTGTTAGCCTCATTTTTATTATCTTAAGGTGTGTTTAACCAAAGCTTCCTTATTAATGACTAGCAAGAGATTAAAGTGTAGTGATTTTGTTTTTGTAATGGAAACATAGGTGCGCCTCTCCCTATGTGTTCGCAATTCGATACATATGGAGGAGGTAAAAATAAATTTTGCTGTCACAGAATCATCTTGACAAATGAGACTCATTTCCATCTCGGCGTATTTTTCAACATGCAAAATTGTTTTATCTGAGGGTACTATATTGTCAACGTACGACAATCTAGTTGATTTTTTCACAAATGAACTTGTTTTAACAATTACTTTTAACAATTACGTGTCACACAAACAACTCTTTTGCATGAAACGTTTCCAGCGTTTGTTATTAAAAACAGATTTTTTTCTATGAGTGTACCATACAAAATATTAAAAACTTGACATATTTAGTATTTAAACCAAAAAATGTAATTTATTTTTGGTGTATAAGTTTTTATTTTGCTATGCGAAAGTAACGTTTTTTGTTATTATTTTTTTTCCTCTAAACCACAATAAATCCGGGTTTTCTTATCATTTTGAAGGTGGGATCTCAAGCTTTAATATAAAGTATAATTCATATATATTTACTTGATACTTTCCATAGCGATTCACAATTTATTTCACATTGATTGGCGTACAACTTTTTTGCTGACTGTATATTGGAATAATTAATTATTTTTATAATCATTGAGTTTTTTAAACCGTTGAACTACCGTTGAAATTGTAGAACATTTTTACCTGGAGTTGGGATACTTTTTTGAATGAAAGGATTTCAATAGATTTTATTATTGTCATACACATTTTTGAATTTTTGTGGAAAACTTGAAACTCAGTCCTCGCATGGTAGATTTAGGAAGGCACGAAACTACCTTCCTAAATATTACCTTGAGTAACCATATATTATTTTTGACAATAGCTAACCTGTGGAATGTAATGCTAAACCCAATAGTAACAAGGACATGTTTGACAGCTTTGCATGCTATTCAGGTGTTGAAACAGCTGACTGATGTAGTACCTTTAGTAGTTTATCATTTTATCTCTGAAAGGTTTCAAGTAAATCGCCGTTCAAGCCGTTTTTCCAAGCCACCCGGAACGTACACCATAGAAAAAATCATGAACGGCGTTGTTCATTTCAAAACGTTTCGTTCATGAAAGTGAATCAACACACATGTTGTTGTCAAACTGCAGAACAGACGGGCGTTTTTCGCAAATCTGACAACCGTTAAAATGACACCTATCGTTGGTCAAAAACAAACAACGAGTGTCATATCTGCAAAACGTAATGGTTTTACGAATTTATAATACAATTTAAAAAAAAAGATTTCCGCTACCGTGACTCGAACCTGTGTTGTGCTGCACCATACGCGTATAACAGTCGCTTTAGCATTGCACCACTGGCGGAGTTGCCGTAACAACGTCTAAACGATTATTTTAAGAGATTTTTCATGGAAAAAGTAAAACGAATGCCGTATTCATGAAATCGTGAACGCCCGTGCCGACAAAAATCGTGGGAACATTTACGTTTTGATTTTTTTGTGGACGTTTCCGTTTCATTTTTGTCACCGTCCTTCACGATTGCTGGAACGCAATTTTTCTATTTAGTGTACAAACATACATTGACATTTTATAATATATCAGTGTATTTTATTCCATTCAAATTATTTTAGAGTTTATTTCCTTCTAGTGGTTTTGTTGTATTTTCTCGTTTTTTGCTAACCAATCAAATTAATGTTCTTCTCTTTATATACCTGCGCCCACCACTGTGGAACAGGATATTATAAGTTAGTTGATATGTTTGTAACACCCAGAAGGAGACGAATAGACACATGGTTCTTGGCAATCAATGCTCAGGGTGCGCGTCCCTGGAGTCGATATAAACCGATGTCGTCTTTTTGGGTTTTCTGCTTCTGTGAACACATTTTGTTGATCAAAGTCTAGTCGCATTTAAGTCAATCGCCTTCAATTTGGCACATGTTCCTAATTTGGGTGAGATTAGAAACCTATTGATTTTGGAAGAAATATATATCTTTCGCCCGATATGACTTATTTTAATGGCCCCAAAAGCCAGATTTTTTTGGCCGAATTTGGTTTGAAATATTGCACTAGGGAGCTACAATTAGTAGTATAGTCAAAGTGTGCCAAAATTTGATTGGAAATCGCGTTTCAGAATTTAGATATAGCTCCCACATATATATCTTTCGCCGCATATGGACTGAATATGGCCTACAGAAGCCAGACTTTTGGCCCAATTTTGTTAGAATTTTGCACAGCCGGAGCAGATTTCAGTATTGCAAAGTCAAGTGTGCTCAATTGGTTGAAATCGTCTTCAGATTTAGATATAGTCCCATATATATCTTTTCGCCCGATATGGACTATATACTCCAGAACCAGAGTTTTTAATCCCAGATTTGTTGAAATTTTGCACAAGGAGACAATTGGTGTAAGTCCAAGTGTTGTGCCAAATTTTCATTGAAATCGGTCAGATTTAGATTATAGATCTTCCATATAAATATCTTTTCGCCCGACTTGACACTTATATTGCCACAAGTGGCCAGAGTCTTTTAGCCCATTTTCGTTGAAATTTTTGCACCAGGGAGTAGAATTTAGCATTTAAGCCTATGCGTGCCAAATTTGGTGAAATGCGATTCAGATTTGATATATCATCCATATATATCTTTCGCCCCGATATCAACTTATATCGACCACAGAGCCAATTGTTTTCTCCGATTTTAGCTTGAAATTTTGACACATGTAAACTTAGCTCGCTAGAAGTCAAGTGCAAATTTTTGGATTGAAAATCCGTTCAGCATTCTGAATATAGCTCCCTATTATAGCTTTCGCCCGATTATGACTAATATGGGACTTAAAGCAGAGTTTTTACGATTTCGTTGAAATTTTTGCAGCATAGCGATGTAGCATATTGGTAAGCCTATGTCTGTGCCAAATTTTGGATTTGAAATCGGTTCAGATTTAGATATAAGCTCCCAGATAATATGTTTTTCTTGCATTTCGACAAAAATCGTCAAAATACAACATCATTTCCTTGTTAAATCGCCACTGCTTAGTCCGAAAAGTTTGTAAAATATTACTTAATTTTCTACTTCTATACATATATCGAGCCGCATAAATCATTAAATAAAAACTTTTGGAAGTTTCCTTAAAATTGCTTCAGATTTAAATGTTTCCCATATTTTTTTACTAAAATTGTGTTCCACCCTAGTTGCATTAGCCGACTAAATTTTGAGTCTTAATTTTGTAGAAAGCTCTTCAATTCTGTCCAAGATCGAGTGATATTTAAATTATGTAATTGGACAAAACATTTATATATAGCCCCCAACACATTTGACGGATGTGATATGATACGAAAATTTAGATCTACAAAGTGGTGCAGGTATAAATATAATCGGCCCCGCCCCCGACTTTTAAGACATTCCTTACTTGTTTTTACTAAAATTGTGTTCCACCCCTAGTTGCATTAGCCAACTTAAATTTTGAGTCTATTTTAGATTTTGCTAAAAGTCTATCAAATTTCATGTCCAGCATCGAGTTGATATTTAAATGTATGTATTTAGGACAAACATTTATATATTAGCCCCCAACACATTTGATGGATGTGATATGGTTACTCGAAAATTAGATCTACAAAGTGGTGCAGGATATAAATATAGTCGGTCTCGCCCGACTGTAGACTTTCCTTACTTGTTTATTTTTGGCTTAGGCAGACATCAGGTGGTTAGACTTAGCGTGACGATATAGTTTTAGTAGTAAAATTTTGTTTATAAAGGGTGATTTGTTAAGAGCTTGATAACTTTAAAAAAAAAAACGCATAAAATTTGCAAAATCTCATCGGTTCTTTATTTGAAACGTTAGATTGGTCCATGACATTTACTTTTTGAAGATAATTTCATTTAAATGTTGACCGCGGCTGCGTCTTAGGTGGTCCATTCGGAAAGTCCAATTTTGGGCAACTTTTCGAGCATTCGGCCGAATAGCCCGAATTCTTCGGAAATGTTGTCTTTCCAAAGCTGGAATAGTTCTGCTTATTTCTGTAGACTTTAGACTTGACGTAGCCCCACAAAAAATAGTCTAAAGGCGTCAAATCGCATGATCTTGGTGCGCCAACTTACCGGTCCATTTCTTTGAGATGAATTGTTCTTCCGAAAGTTTTCCCTCAAAATGGCCATAGAATCGCGAAGCTGTTGGCATGTAGCGCCATCTTGTTTGAAACCACATTGTCAACCAAGTCAGTTCTTCCATTTTTGGCAAACAAAAAGTTGTTTAGCATCGAACGATAGCGATCGCCATTCACCGTAACGTTGCGTCCAACAGCATCTTTGAAAAAATACGGTCCAATGATTCCACCAGCGTACAACCACACCAAACAGTGCATTTTTCGCGGATGCAGGGCAGTTTCTGAACGGCTTCTGGTTGCTCTTCACTCCAAATGCGGCAATTTTGCTTATTTACGTAGCCATTCAACCAGAAAATGAGCCTCATCGCTGAACAAATTTGTCGATAAAAAGCGGATTTTCTGCAACTTTTCTAGGGCCCATTCACTGAAAATTCGACGTTGTGGCAGATCGTTCGCTATTCATGATGAAATGTCAAAGCCATACTGAGCATCTTCTCTCTTGACACCATGTCTGAAATCCCACGTGATCTGTCAAATACTAATGCATGAAAATCCTAACCTCAAAAGAATCACCCTTTAGTGCACTTACGAATAGAAAGAGGGGATAGAGGGATTAATACACACGTGGATTTTGATCACAACGCGTTTTATGTTTCACAAATTTCTGTTTGGATTTTTATGATCTTTCAGATTTAAATGTGCGATTCGATTACGCTTTTTATACCCTCCATCATAGGATGGGGGTATATTAACTTTGTCATTCCGTTTGTAACACATCGAAATATTGCTCTAAGACCCCATAAAGTATATATATTCTGGGTCGTGGTGAAATTCTGAGTCGATCTTAAGCATGTGTCGTCCGTCCGTCTCTTTGAAATCACGCTAACTTTCCCGAACGAAACAAGCTATCGACTTGAAACTTGGCACAAGTAGTTGTATCGATGTAAGTCAGATGATTGAAATGGGCATAATCGGTCCATTTTACGTATAGCCCCCATATAAAGGGACCCTCAGATTTGGCTTGTGGAGCCTCCAACAGAAGCATATTTCATCCGATCCGGCTGAAATTTGGTACATGGTGTTGGTATATGGTCTCTAACAACCATGCAAAAATTGGTCCACATCGGTCCATAATTATATATAGCCCCCATATAAACCGATCCCCAGATTTGGCTTGCGGAGCCTCAAAGAGAAGCAAAATTTCATCCGATCCGGCTGAAATTTGCGTCACCATGTTGTGTATATGTCTCTAACAACCATGACAAAAATTTGGTCCAATCGGTCTTTAATTATATATAGCCCCCATATAAACCGATCCCCAGATTTGGCTTGTGGAGCGTCTAAGAGAAACATATTTCATCCGATACGGCTGAAATTTGGTACATGGTGTTGGTATATGGTCTCTAACAATCATGCAAAAATTGGTCCACATCGGTCCATAATTATATATAGACCCCCATATAAACCGATCCCCAGATTTGCTGCTTGCGGAGGCCTCAAAGAGAAAGCAAATTTCATCCCGATCCAGCTGAAATTTGTACATGATGTTGGTATATGGTCTCTAACAACCATGCAAAAATTGGTCCACATCGCTTCATAATTATATATAGCCCCCATATAAACCGATCCCCAGATTTGGCTTGCCGAAGTCTCAAGAAGAAGCAATTCATCGCAAGCCGGTTGTAATTTGCGAACATTTTGGGTGTTAGCGTATATTGATTCTTTAAACAAGCGCGTGCCAGAATTGGTACCTAATCGGTCCATAATTTATATATAGCCCCATATTTAAACTTCATCCAGATTGACCTCCGGAGCCCTCTTGGAGAAGCCGAGAATTCATCCGATCCGGTTCCAAATTAGGCAACAGTGGTGTTAGTTATCTGGTCGCTAACAACCATACCAAAACTTGTCCAATCACACAAAAATTGGTCTATATCGGTTTCATATATCATGCGTTGCCACTAGGAGCCAAAAATTAATCTACAAAATTTTATTTCCTATAGAAAATATTTGTCAAAATATTATTTCTATAGAAAATTTTTGTCAAAATTTTATTTCTAGAAGAAAATTTTTTAAAATTTTACTTCGCGTTAATAATAAAATTTATTCATCATTTTTCAACAAATTTTATTTTCTATAGAAAATTTTTTTCGAAATTTTATTCTGCGCTTCAATAATCATGCGCTTTCCACTTGGAGGCACACAAATAATGCTACCAAGATTTTATTTCTATTAGAAAAATTTGTATCAAAAGTTTATTTCTATTAGAAAAGTTTGTTAAAAATTTTATTATCTGTAGACAATTTTGTACACAAATTTTCTTTCTATAGAATTATTTGTGCAAAATTTTTATTTTATAGATAATTTTATTTTCTATAGAATTTCACAAATTTTATTTCTATATACGAAAATGTATGCTTAAATTTTATTTCTGCTATGAAAATTTTTGTCAAAATTTTATGTCTACTTTGTCAAACTGAATTATATAACGTAATTGGATCGATCTTTTATTTGATTTAATATATACCACGTATTGGGACTTACATACATTTTAGAAGATGCGCTGTTTAAATAGGTTTTAAGATACCTTGCCATCGGCAAGCGTTACCGGCAACTAAGTAATTCGATTGTGGATGCCAAGTGTTTAGAAGAAGTTTCTACGCATATTCCATGATAAGCAGGGCTACATAAGCTTCGGCCTGGCGCCGAACTTACGGCCGTATATACTTGCTTCTACTTGCAATGCTTATGTTGGCTAAAATGCATTGGTTGGCATCGGCCTACTCCCCACACTAAATCTCACAGCGTGCGTTTTCACCTAACCTAGTTGCCTCGTGGTCGGAAATTTGTAACCATAGATGGCACTGCAGCTCAGCTTCGCCCTAATAGAAGATTCTCCATTCAATGAGTGTCTCACTTTATGAAAAACCATGTGTTTTTTCAATACATTCTTTTGTGCAAACGGTCAATTGCGAAGCAAATAAACAAAAATTGGAAAATTTTAGACAAATTACTGAGTATTGCTTTCGGTTTTTTCACCAAAACATAAAATTAAAGTAGCAAAAAATATATATGAGACGATATAATTTTTTATTCAAGTCTTCAAATAGTAGGATGGAAATAAAAGAATTAATCTGATGATGCGATTAACTTATATTTCTGAACATAATTAATTAAAAAAGTAACCGTGGAAAACTGCGCTTAGTTTTCAGCTTGAAAAAAAACGAACATTAAGTACTCAGCCTTTAACTCAAAATAGTATTATAATACTCGTAATTATGTAAGT
>PGFW01036636.1:15186-26140 GCA_003123925.1 Haematobia irritans | reverse complement strand
CAAGCTATCAGATGATTACAATTTTTTCATTTGAGAAGAACTTCGATTGTCGGTATTTGCTTAATGGCATAGGCGGGATTTATGGGTTTCTCATCTCTCTCACCCTACCAAATACCATGCAGAATTTCTTCAAATCATGATTATATGTCATTGAATTAAATATTCCGGTTTCTTCCTATCAGTAAGAATTTATTTCTTTTTCCTTTGTGAAGATACCTCAATCTTCACAATTAGCACAAAATATAGTTTTTGCCCCCAGCGAAAATGTTGCTAGCTACGCCAATGTTAATAGACATTGTGACAAATAAAAATAAAAATTCAAATAAAATTATTTTATACCAAAAATTTTGAATTAATTTGCTTTAAATTTATGACAGAAAAGTATAAGAAATAAATTGAACTCATAATTGATGGTAAGAATACTTCAATTATTCTTGCGAAACGTAACCCATTTCCTCATATTTCGGCATACATCGATACATTTCCAGATTTTCTCTATTTCAAATTTAATTCAATTTGAGTGGCAATTAAAGTTTCAATTTGACGAATGACATTTTTGTTAGTATAACTACCTTTCTAAATTTACTTTGAGTTCTCGTTTACGATTTTGTGAACACATATGATTTAAACTACAAACATAGAGCAAGAATGTTATAGATATATCAAGTCCATGCACAGCGCTGCCTTGGTCTCTACTACAAAGAGTTGTAATTTGGCATTTTAAGTTTATATTCCGAAGGATAAGGAATTAAAAATTTTTTGTATAAAAAATTTTATTTTGAATTTTTGTTTTTATTTGACACAATTGTCAATTAAACAGAAATATTCTCGTAGGAGATAAAAAGTACAATGTGTGCTCATTGTGAAGAAACATCAAAAATAGAAAAAATAAATTGTAGATGGGAAGAGTATTTAATTCAATTATACATAATCATAGTTTGATCAAATACTGCATTGTATTTGGTATTGGTAGATGACGAACCCATAAAACCTCTTTAGCTAGCAAAAGTACAACTGAATACAAACGAAAATGAATTGAGATCCTTAGTGTCTTTAGTTTGATTAAAGAAATAATTGTTTCAATTAATTTATTAATTAAAAATAGTATTTATTTATGAAATTTAATTGAGTTATCTGGACAAGCATTGGGACTCTTGACAATTCTTTATTCGTTGTAACTGTGGTTGCCTTAGTTGATTAGTTTTGTATATCATCCTTTCCGTCTCTCCTGCCGCGTCCTATTGAAAACTTGGGGTGGAAATTAGTGTGTATTTGTTAAGTCAGTGTATGATTTAATCAAATGTATGCAAATTTTGCTATGCTTTCATGCATTGTTTTCTTAATATGTATAAAGTTTGTTAATATCGCATCTTGAGATGGTAAATAATTTTCTTTTGACACGTTTTTGGTCATCTTGATCCATTTAAAAGCCTTTAAATTTACGACAGTCGGTGCCTCCTCCTCCCACAGCCAACAGTGAAAAGTTCGTCAACATTTTTTTCTATCTTCATTTTGGGAACTTTTTATACACTCTGTTCTTGAGTGTTTAGTCCACATTTCTTTATTAGTGATGATAACGTAATAGCACTTGGGGGCTGCTTCGCTACATAGAGAAGCCTTCAGTTCCAACTTGCAAACCTTCTTTATTGACTGTATGATAGGTTCAGATATTGTGCGTATTGTAAAATATCTTTTGAGTTCTCTTATGCCGGCTCTGTTTTCTCCAGCAAACAATTACAAAGTTTCGCAAGTATTCTCATTGTGCGCCCCGTATCATTACTCCGTCCTTATTCTTCTGTGTATTTGTCTCTAGTTTGTTTTCGTATTTTAGATCAGTTCATCAAATTTACATATGTTGCGCTATTTGTCATCATGTAAATGGCATAAGTAGGTCTTTAGGACTTTGCTCGCTGCAGGATGATGTTTGCGTAGAGCTCTGCCTTCAATTAGCGTAGTTCTATCGCCTCTAGTTTTTTGTTTTGTTACACTTTTGCAGTATGAATTTCTAATTGCTTCTTTTTAGACGAAGAAAACCTTGATACGCGGACAACAACTGCGTAGTTCATTGACACTTTCTTAAATTTAGCTGTTGGATACCCCGGGCGCAGTAATTTAAGTATTTTTCGCCTATTTTTTGTACAGTCCGTATATGAACAAATCCTCCATCCTTTTCTAATTTTTTCTAAAAATTGTTTTTTCGCGATAGGCATTTTTACAAAAATAGCGGAATACATAATTACTGCGCGGCGTGGCTTCAAACAGCTCTATAATTTAAGAAAGTTGTCACAATTGACTTCCGCGATGTTGCCCATTCGCAAAGTTAGGATCTTTTCTCTAAAAGGAACAATTTAGATTTCATACGCAAAGGTGTAACTAAAACAAAAATCTATAGGCGGATCGAATCTACCTTAATTGGAAGCAGAGCTCTACGGAGACACACTATCACTCCTGCAAGCGACAAAGTCTCTTAATAATACTTATGCCATTTACTTGATGAACAAAGTAGGCGTCAACATATTAAATTATGATTGAATTGTATATAAATACGGAAACATACTAGCATGACAGATACACCAGAAAATATGCGACTCAGAGTAAATGATTACGGGCGCACCTGGCAAGATACTGTGCGAACACTTATATAATTGTTTATCTTGGAGAAACAGAGGCCGGCATTAAGATCAAGGAATCTCAAAGATATTTTTACATATCATCAATTCGATGACTATGCATACATGTCAATGAAATAGGTGTTGCAAGTTGGAATGTAACTCTCGTATGAGTATCGGAACACCCCCAAGTTGCGTCTAGGTTACTTATTTCAGCTAATAAAAAAGATGTGGACTAAAACTACAGGAACCAGAGTTGTATAAAAATTTCAAATATAAGATATGGAGAGGGAAAAAAATGTTGACGATTTCTGGTTTGCGTTGGGAGAGAGGAGGCACCGACTGTCGTCAAATCAAAAAGGCTGTTAATGGATCAACGATGAAGCCAGAAAACGTGCTTCAAAGAAATTGTTTTACCATCTCAGACGATGATTAACAAACTTGTATTACATATTTAAGAAAACAAATGCTGAAAGCATACAAATCTGCAAACATTTGATTTTAAATCTACACTGACTTAACAAACATACACTCTAATTCTCACCAAGTTTTTCAAATAGCGACGGACAGGAGAGACGGAAATATGGATATCACAAAACTTCAACTAAGCACACAGTTACAAACGATAAAATTTGCCAAATCGCCAAAGGCTTGTCCAATAACTCGATAAATTTCATAAATAAATACTACAGAGTTGTAATAAAAGGAAAAAGAGGCAGAACTGTTCCCGTCCTGTTATGTCCTCCTCTCTATAAAGCAATAGAAACAATGTAAAAATACCGATCGAAGCAGGGATATCTGAACAAAAACATACATTCATATTCGCAATCCTGGCGATCTCGCAAAACCCTTTTACAGAGGCATTATTTCTTATTGAAAAATATACAAAAGAATGTGAGAAAAACTCCCAGAAAGCCTGCGGAAACCAAACTAAGGAAGTAAACACCTAGCGACATAGTATGCCAATTCACGAGATGCCAAGGATGCCACACATAGAATTTGGGACTGGCGAATTTTTTATGGCGTCACCATAAGGAATATTCATAAATCTCACTTATAGATTTCAATTCCGCAGCAAGTTGAAAAGATTGTATTTCTAAATATTACTGGCGGCAATTAGGAGAAGAAGATGTGGATTTGGGATGTGGAGAGTGGAAGTGGGAAATAAGCACCGGGAAGGAGCATTATAATCAATATGGGAAGCAGAATGAAATTAATGCGGAAGCAGCAAGGGAAATGAAATAAATTCATATGAAAGTTATATCAACAAATAGGACTGAATTTTGAATTGAAGAAAACGTACAACCTAAAAAAGAGGGAGAAGTAGTATATAAAAGAATAAACTAGGATAATAGTACAAGGATAAAAAAATTATCGACGAATTTCTGCTATTAGCCAATTTCTGTTAGCGATAGCAGCAAACCACATCTGCGTTTTTAAGGCAGATAATCTGCTTAAATTAAAGCATAGATGAAAATGATGTAGATGGAACCATAGACATGTACTAGCGTAATACCAATTAATTTTTTCATCCAATATTTTGATATTTCCACAATGAATAATCAAGCTAGCAGTAGATCAAATTCACATAAGTTAATTTGTAGACATTGAGTTTCTATTTATTAATGCATGACACCTTTTTCATATAGCTCTCACCGTACGGAAAAACTAATGCAAGAAAACAGATAATGGTGGCAGCGAGGAAATTAATGCGCTTTTCAGTCCGAATTTCGGTGACTTGAAAATAGCTCAGAAAGCTACCTATCATCGAGCGAATGTCTTGCTTCTTAAAAACAAACATTGACGCATTAAAATGGAGAACTCCACAACAAATAAAGCATGGCTGCTCAAATCAGCCAGATAGCCTGCAAGGTTAGCGGAGGAACAGAATACCCAAGCCGAACAGTAAGAAGTATTTTCCTCTTTCTACAGTTTTTATTCCATTTTTAATTATGTGTGTACTATTACCTTTTCAATTTTTCAAAATTATTTCAACGCCTTACGTACTGTTATCCGCGTTGTGTTCGGCTTTCGGATTAAAAAATCAATTTTATTTTCGCGATACTTAAACAAAAAGAATTGAAATGAATGTCCTACTAAATTAAACTCTTATCTCATATAGTCATGTTATAAAATGTAAGCCGCAAACATAAATGTGATTTAGGACACCGAAAACCGAACACAATACAGGTCTTTCAGTTACTACTATCCAAGCGAATATATATTCTCTACATTCTCTCAAGTGCGAATGAACTATTTCTCCATACATCCTTTTTACGTATTTTTTTATTGAAATTACACGGAGAAGAAATTTAATTTTTCACTAGCGTGCAAAATTGAAAGAATTACTAGTAGCATTAACATTTTTACGAAGTTCTTCAGAGTTTGCGCAACGGAATTTTTTTTTTTCTAAATTTTATTTCTAGTAGCAATTACAAATATTACTAGGATCATCTCATGGTGCGAACGTACATTACTCGAACTTATTTTCTGCGTATTATTGATTGACATTTCACGGAGAAGAAAAAGTTAACTTTACACTAGGTGCGAAATTGAAAAATACTAGTAGCAATTACATTTTTAGCAAAGTTCTTCAGGTGCGAACGAATTTTTTTTTCTAAATTTTATTCTAGTAGCAATTACAACTATTACTAGGATCCTCAGGTGCGAACGATATCCATTACTCCGAACTTTATTTTCTGTGTATTTTTCTGCGTATTTTGATTGACATATTCACGAGAATGAAAAAGTTAAAATTAAAAATACTAGTAGCAATTCACATTTTTTAGCGAAGTTCTCCAGGTTGCGAACGAATCTTTTTCTAATTTTATTCTTAGTAGCAATTACAAATGATTACTAGGCATCCTTCAGGTGCCGAACGTATCATTTTACTCCGAACTTATTTTCTGTGTATTTTCTGCTTATTTTGGATTGACATTCACGGAGAAGAAAAAAGTTAATTTTTCACTAGGGCGAAATATTGAAGAAATACTAGTAGCAATTACATTTTTAGCAAAGTTCTCTCAGGTGCGAACGAATTTTTCTGAAATTTTTTTATTCTAAGTAGCAATTTACAATCATTTACTAGGATCCTCAGGTGCCGAACGTATCATTTACTCTTAAACTTATTTTCTGTGTATTTTTTTTATTTTTTTTTTTTTTTTTTTCCCCCCCCCCCCCTTTTTTTCCCCTTTTTTTGGCCCCGCCCCCCCCCCCCCGGGGGGAACCTTCAACTATCCAACTTTTGGATTTTGGGGGGCGGGCGGCGGCGGCGCGGGGGCGGCGGGCCGCGTCCCCTTACGGCGGGCCGCGGGGCGGGGCGGCGGGCGGTTTCCTCCAGCGGGGCCTATCACCTTTTTTCTTTTTATTGGGGGGCGGCGGGCGCGCGGCGGGCGGGGGGCGGGGGGGGGGCGCGGGAAACACCCAACCCTAAAAAATTTTTTTTCTTTTTTTTCTTTTTTTTTTTTTTTTTTTTTTTTTTTTTTTTTTTAACTCCCCGAAACCCGCACCGGGGGGCGGCCGGGCGCCGGGCGGCGCGGCGGGGCGGAGAAGAAAAATTTAACTTTTCACTAGGTTGCGAAATTGAAAAATACTAGGTAAAGCAATTACATTTTAGCGGAAGTTCTCAGTGCGAACGAATTTTTTTTCTAAATTTTATTCTAGCTAGCAATTACAAATATTACTAGGATCCTCAGGTGCGAACGTATCATTACTCCGAACTTATTTTCTGTGTATTTTCTGCGTATTTTGATTGACATTTCACGGAGAAGAAAAAGTTAAAATTAAAAATACTAGTAGCAATTACATTTTTAGCGAAGTTCTTCAGGTGCGAACGAATCTTTTTTCTAAAGGTTTTTATTCTAGTAGCAATTACAAATATTACTAGGATCATTCAGGTTGCGAACGTAATCATTTACATCCGAACTTATTTTCGCCGTTATTTTGATTGACATTTCACGCGGAGAAGAAAAAAGTTAACTACACTAGGTGCGAATTGAAAAATTACTAGTAGCATTACATTTTTTAAGCAAGTTCTTCAGGGTGCCGAAACGAATTTTTTTTTCTAAATTTTATTCTAGTAGCAATTACAACTATTACTAGGATCCTCAGGTGCGAACGTATCATTACTCCGAACTTATTTTCTGTGTATTTTCTGCGTATTTTGATTGACATTTCACGGAGAAGTAAAAAGTTAAAATTAAAATACTAGTAGCAATTTACATTTTAGCGAAGTTCTCCAGGCTGCGAACGAATCTTTTTTTCTAATTTTTATTCTTCAGTTAGCCAATTACAAATATTACTAGGGATCCTCAGCGTGCGAACGTATCATTACTCCGAACTTATTTTCTGTGTATTTCTGCTATTTGATTGACATACACGGAGAAGAAAAGATTTAACTTTTCACTAGGTGCGGAATTTTGAAAAATACTAGCTAGCAAATTACATTTTTAGCAAAAGTTTCTTCAGGTCGCGAACGAATTTTTTTCTAAATTTTATTCTTAGTAGCAATTACAAATATTACTTAGGGATCCTCAGGTGCGAACGTATCATTACTCCGAACTTATTTTCTGTGTATTTTCTGCGTATTTTGATTGACATTACACGGAGAAGAAAAATTTAACTTTTCACTAGGTGCGAAATTGAAAAATACTAGTAGCAATTACATACATACATTTTTTAGCGAAGGTTCTCAGGTTGCGATACGAGATTTTTTTTCTAAATTTTATTTCTAGTAGCCAATTACAAATAATTACTAGGATTCTTCAGCGTTGCGAACGTATCATTACTCAAAACTTATTTTCGTGTATTTTCTGCGTATTTTGATTGACATTTCAACGGAGAAGAAAAGTTAAAAATTAAAAAATACTAGTAGCAATTACATTTTTAGCGAAGTTCTTCAGGTGCGAACGAATCTTTTTTCTAAATTTTATTCTAGTAGCAATTACAAATGATTACTAGGATTCCTCCAGGTGCGAAACGGTATCATACTCTAACTTATTTTCTGTGTATTTTTGCGTATTTGATTGACAATTTACGCACGGAGAAGAAATTTAACTTTTCCACTAGGTGCGAAATTTGAAAAATACTCAGTAGCAATTACATTTTTTACGAAGTTCTTCAGGTGCGACACGAATTTCTTTTTTCTAAATTTTATTCTAGTAGCAATTACAAACTATTACTAGGATCCTCAGGTGCGAACGCTGTATCATTACTCAACTTATTTCTGTGTATTTGTATTTTCTGCCCGTATTCTTGATTGACATTTCAAGGAGAAGAACAAACGTTTTAAATTAAAAATCTAGTAGCATTAAAATTTTTTAAAAGCGAAAGGTTCTTCAGTTTCAGCGAACGATTTTTTTTTCTAAAATTTTTACTATCTAGTTTAGCAATTGACAATATTACTAGGTATCCTCAGGTTGCGAACGTATATCATTACTCCGAACTTATTTTTCTGTCGTATTTTCTGTCCGTATTTTGATTGACATTACACGGAGAAGAAAAATTTAACTTTTCACTAGGTGCGAAATTGAAAAATACTAGTAGCAATTACATTTTTAGCGAAAGTTCTTAATTGCGAACGATTATTTTTTTTTCTAAAATTTATTCTAGTAGCAATTACAAATATACTAGGATCCTCAGGTTGCGAACGTAATCCATTACTCCGACACTTTATTTTTCTGGTGTATTTTCTGGTATTTTGATTGACATTACACGGAGAATAAAAGTTATACTCTTCACTACGGTTTGCGAAATTGAAAAATACTAGTAGCATATTACATTTTTAAGCCGAAGTTCTTCAGGCGAACGAACTATTTTTTCTAAATTTTATTCTAGTAGCAATTACAAATATTACTAGGATCCTCAGGTGCGAACGTATCATTACTCCAAACTTATTTTCTGTGTATTTTCTGCGTATTTTGATTGACATTTCACGGAGAAGAAAAGTTAAAATTAACAAATACTAGTAGCAATTACATTTTTTAGGAAGTTCTTCAGAGTGCGAACGAATCTTTTTTCTAAAGTTTATTCTTATAGCCAATTACAAATAATTACTAGGATCCTCAGGTGCGAAGTATCATTACTCCAAACTTAATTTTTCTTGTGTATTTTCTGAGACGTATTTTGATTGACATTACTACGGAGTAAGAAAATTATAACTTTTTCACTAGGTGCGAAATTGAAAATACTAGTAGCAATTACATTTTTTAGCGAAGTTCTTCAGGGTTTCGCGAAACGAATTTTTTTTTTCTAAAATTTTTCATTCTGTAGCAAATTTACAAATATTACTAGGATCCTCAAGGTGCGACGTATCATTACTCCCAAACTTATTTCTTTTTGGGCGTATTTGATTGACAGTTACACGGAGAAGAAAAAATTTAACTTTTCAACTGGTGCGAAAGTTGAAAAATACTAGTAGCAATTACATTCTTTAGGCCGAAGTTCTCAGTGCGAACGATTTTTTCTAAAATTTATTCTTAGTAAGCAATTACAAATATTACTAGGATCCTCAGGTGCGAACGTATCATTTACTCCGAACTTTTTCTGTGTATTTTTGCGTATTTTGATTCGAACTTACACGGAGAAGAAAATTTAAACTTTTCACTAGGTGCGAAATTGAAAAATACACTGAGTAGCAATTACGCATTTTTAGCGAAAGTTCTTCAATCGTGCGAACGATTTTTTTTCTAAAATTTATTCTAGTAGCAATTACAAATATTACTAGGATCCTCAGGTGCGAACGTATCATTACTCCGAACTTGATTTTCCTGTGTCTTTTCTGCGTATTTTGATTGACATTACACGTCGAGAACTAAAAGTTAACTCTTCACCTAGGTGGCGAAATTGAAAAAATTCACTGTCCAGCAATTACATTTTCTAGCACAGTTCTTCAGGTCCCGCGAACGAATATTTTTCTAAATTTATTCTTCTAGTAGCAATTACAAATATTACTAGGATCCTCAGGTGCGAACGTATCATTACTCCAAACTTATTTTCTGTGTATTTTCTGCGTATTTTGATTGACATTTCACGGAGAAGAAAAGCTTAAAATTAAAAAATACTAGTGAGCAATTACATTTTAGGCGAAGTTCTTTCAGGGTGCGAACGAATCTTTTTTCTAAAGTTTATTCTAGTAGCAATTACAAATATTACATTAGGATCCTAGGTGCGAATCGTATCATTACTCCAACTTAATTTTCTGTGTTTTTCTGCGTTATTTTGATTGACATTACACGGAGAAGAAAAATTATTAACTTTTTCACTAGGTGCGCAAATTTGAAAAAATACTAGTCAGCAATACATTTTTTAGGCGAAGTTCTTCAGGTGGCGAGACGAATTTTTTTTTATTCTAACATTTTATTTCTAGTAGCAGATTACAAAATATTACTAGGATCTCAGGTGCGAACGTATCATTACTACAAACTTATTTCTGCGTATTTGATTGACATTAGCACGGAGAATAAAAATTTAACTTTTCACTAGTGCTCGCGAAATTGAAAAATTACTAGTAGCAATTAACATTTTTTAGCGAAGTTCTTCAAGTGCGAACGATTTTTTTTTCTAGAAATTATTCAGCTAGCAATACAAAAATTATTTTTACTTTAGGCATCCTTCAGCGTGCGAACCGTATCATTCTACCGAACCTTATCTTTCTGTGTATTTTTCTGCGTATTTTTGATTGCACATTTACACAGGCAGAAGAAAAAAATTTAAAACTTTTCACTAGGTTGCGAAATTGAACAATACTTAGTAGCAATTACATTCTTTAGGAAGTATTCTTCAAGAATCGCGAACGATTTTTTTTTCATAAAATTTATTCTAGTAGCAATTACAAATATTTACTAGGATCCTCACCGTCGCGGAACGTATTCATTTACTCCGGAACTTATTTTCTGCTGTATTTTCTGCGTTATTTTGATTGACATTACACGGAGAATAAAAAGTTAAACTCTTCACTTAGGCTGGCGAAATTGAAAAATACTTTAGGGTAGCAATTACATTTTTAGCACGAAGTTCTTCAGGTCGCGAACGAATTTTTTTTTTTCTAAATTTTATTCTAGTAGCAATTTCAAATATTACTAGGATTCCTCAGCGTGCGAACGTATCATACTCCAAAACTTATTTTCTGCTATTTTTGATTGACATTACACGGAGAAGGAAAAAGTTTAACTTATTCACATAGTGTGCCGCGAAAATTGAAATATAGTAGCAATTACATTTTTAGCGAAGTTCTTCCAAGTGCGAACGGTTTTATTTTCTAAATTTATTACTAAGTAGCAATATACAAATATTACTAGGAATCCTCAAGGTGCGGAACGTATCATTACTCCGAACTTATTTTCTGT
>PGFW01036632.1:0-12630 GCA_003123925.1 Haematobia irritans | reverse complement strand
CGAAAATGTAGATCTACAATGTGGTGCAGGGTATAACATAGTCGGCTCCAACCGGCTTTAGACTTTCCTTTCTTGTTTTTCAATGCATATAAGACTTTATTATGCTTGATAAGCTTTCGCCCATTTTACTTCTTTTGTGAGCATTTTCATGGTTTTTAAATTTCCTACAGATTTTTCGTATTATTACAGATGTGTATAGGTTTCCTTAAATATACCAAATACCTGAAAATATCTAATAGATATTTAACATACCAAAAAGAAAGGATAAGTAATCTAAACATATACACATAGCCACAAACACAAGCACACATCCCTACTGTTGATTTCATAGCCAAGTGATGTCGTTCATTTGTCGTTATTCTAGTACACCCACACATATGGAAAACAACAACACATGTTTACATCAATGGTATCAGGGATCGGAAAATACAATTTTTTAAGAAAGTACAAAAAAAGCGTAATTTTTTGAGCGCGAAAGGACTTTTTTCACTAAATTTCAACAAAAAATTTCACTGGAAAATTATTGTCCAAGACACTAATATTTTTAAAGAAAATAAAATTTTGACAAAATTTTCTAGAATAAAATTTTACAAAATTTTTAGCAGAAAATTTTCATATAGAAATAAAATTTTGAACAAAATTTTCTAATCAAAAAAAATTTGACAAATTTTTCTATAGAATTATAATTTTGACAAAAATTTCCTATAGAAATAAAAATTTGTACAAATTTCAATTTAGAAATAAAATTTTGACAAAATTTTCTATAGAAATAAAATTTTTAAAACAAATTCTATTATAGAAAAAATTTGACAACATTTCATAAAGAAATAAAAAATTGATAATGAGAATCACATTCGTTTTTTCGACTAAAACATTCTTGAAGCTTCAATAAAAATCCGCGTTTTTGGACTATGTCTTTTACAAATCGATGGATTCTTCCCACATGAACGAATGTTTGTTTGCTTATATTTTCGTCAAAGGACTAATTTTAGCAAATAAGTTTGATAAAGACTTCTCAAAATATTAAAATATTTTTGTCAAAGCTATCTGTACCATAATCTGATTAATCGACTCAAAAAATGTCTACACAAAAGCGTTACTAAAATCATTCGCGGGGTTTACTTACGGTACTGCACCGGGGTGGAAAAAGCTATTGAAAAAAGTACTATAGTACTGCCATTTTCCATCCCTTGAATGTGTATGCTATCATGTGTGTGTGTGTGTGCATTATACTCACATAAATAAATCAATGATATACTCACTTGTATACTCTCTCTTTCACTCTCTCTTTCTCTTATCTTAGACCATTCTATACAAGAACTCAATACTCTAATACAAGAATGTAAATGGGTTCAGTTTGTGTTGGTGAGAAAGTGTGAGTGAGTGATTGGCTATGCCATCGCTGTGATTTTAATATTAGCAATAAATCGATAAATGTAGAAAAACCTCAGGATGTTCATATGATTTGCTTCATTCGGAGAAAATTTAAGGCTTGAATGCCTGACATACATTGTGTAGCCCACACATCAACCATGATTGCCATAGAGTCTATTTGGATTTCTTCCAAACACCAAGTTGTGGGACTGAGTGGTGGTTGGTATTCATGCTCTCTATATTAAAGCTAAAAATTCAATCATGAACAGATGGGGTTAATTTTCTTACCTATTGGGAAGAGTTTCTTCAATGTCTTTACTTCCCCTTTCTTTGTATTTTTTTGTATTTTTTTGGGACTTTATTGAGGTATTTTCTATTTCTAGTTCGTATGCTGAGCGTATTTCCAAAAAGAAACCACACAAAATTGTTATTAGCCTATATATTTGATCATTGTTATTGTTGTTGTTGTTATTCTTGTTCTCATTCAATGGTTTGGTTTACATGCAATGTACCTTGAATAATATTACTTGGATTAAAATATATCTGGAACAGATTGAATTGAATACTCCCACATGATAGTGGTTATGCAGATGCATACGATAGGTTGTGATAAACAGACAAATATGCGATGTGGTTGTATTTTCCTTTCCAAATTCATTTTTGGTACCACAAGCTCATGTCGTAAGCAGTTTTACATAATAAAACCGACTATATAGAGGATGATTTAAGAACATTAGATATTGTGAACTCATATATACATGAACAATTTATATTTCAAAGTTCAGCAAGTTCGCGGGTTTTTATAAAATTTCTTATCATTTTAAATATGCAGAAGGTTTAGAGAGAAAGAGAAAACAAAAAAAGAAGGTGGTCTCTATGTGGTACTAAAGCGAATTTAATTCTATTTTATTATTATATTCTGAGAAATCCTGCTTGCTTTTAATATTTTTTTGCGTACTTTAATTAAATGAACAAAAAAAGGGGAACAAATTATTCACAAATGAAGGATAAAAATGCACTAAATTCTAAAGATTTACTAATTAATTACCAATGGTGAGCACATCTTGAACTTGACATGGCACTAAAAATATTTTTGCAATTTTGAATTCTAATATTTTCCTTAAAACTACGAAATTTTCTTTAATAAATGAAAAAAAAAAAAAACAAGTAAACACGGCCGTAAGTTCAGCCAGACCGAAGCTTGTGTACACTCCACCATGGATTGCGTAGAAACTTCTACTGAAGGCTGTCATCCACAATCGAATTACTTGGGTTGCGGTAACACTTGCCGATGGCAAGGTATCTTAAAACTTCCTAACACCGTAATATATACCACATAGTCCATACGTGGTATATATTAAACTAAAAAAGGCCGCGTCAAATACGTACATAAATAAGTTGAGCAAATTTTCTAATAAAAAATACTTATTGAGAGATTTTCTATAATAAAAATAAAATTTGGTAGATTATTTTTGGCTCGAGTGGCAACCATGATTATGAACCGAATAAAATTTTAACAAAATTTTCTATAGAAATAAAATTTTGACAAAATTTTCTATAGCAATAACATTTTGACAAAATTTTCTATAAAAATGAAATTTTGGTAGATTATTTTTGGCTCGAGTGGCAACCATGATTATGAACCGATATGGACCAATTTTTGTGTGATTGGGGATCGGCTATTATACTATAGACCGAAGTTCACCAATGTGGTATCACAATGGACAGAATAGTCTAAGTGAGCCTGATACATCGGGCTGCCACCTAACCTACCTACTATAGACCGATATGGACCAATTTTGCCATGGTTATTAGCGGCCATATACTAACACCACGTTGCAAATTTCGTACGGATCGGATGAATTTTGCTCCTCCAAGAGGTTTCGGAGATCAAATCTGGGGAACGGTTTATATGGGGGCTATGTATAATTATGGACCGATATGGACCAATTTTTGCATGGTTGTTAGAGACCATAATAACTACCATGGTTACCAAATTATCAACCGATATCGGATGAATTTGGCTTCTCCAAGAAGGTTCCGGAGTCAAATCGGGGACGATTATATGGCGGCTATACTATAAATTATGACGATATGGACAACTCTTGTGTTTGGTTAGAGACAACATTCTACACACCATCACGCTATACAAATTATCGGAGCTAGCAGTCTGGCATCGAAACTTTAGCTCGAAATTATTTCTACAGAAATAAATTTGACAAAATTTTCTTGTACAAATAAAAATTTTGACAACAAATTTTCTATAGACATAAAAATCTGACAAAATTTTCTATAGAAATAAAAATTCGGACAAAATTTTCTATAGAAATAAAATCTTTGACCAACATTTTCTATAGAAATGAAATTTTAACAAAATTTCCTATAGAAATAAAATTTTAACAAAAATTTCTTATAGAAATAAAATGTTTGTCAACATTTTTGGTTAATTAGCAAAACCGACTATCATAAACCTTTTTTTCGGGGGTTTTAAAGTGTGGTTGAATTTGGAATTAAGTGGAATTACCCTAATTTATTCTGATAATTTTGACAAAATTTTCTATAGAAATAAAATTTTGATGAAATTTTCTATAGAAATAAAATTTTGACAAAATTTTCTATAGAAATAAAATTTTGACAAAATTTTCTATGAAATAAAATTTTTGACAAAATTTATAGAAATAAAATCTTGATAGAATTTCCTATAGAAAAAATAAAAATTTTGAAAAAGATTTCCTATAGAAATAAAATTTTGACAAAAATCTTCTATAGAAATAAAATATTGCCAAAATTTTCTATAGAAATTAAATAATTTTGAACAAAATTTTTGTATAGAAATAAAATTTGACAAAATTTTTCTATAGAAATTAAAAATCTTGACAATGTTTCTATAGAAATAAATTTGACAACATTTTCTAAAGAATGAAATTTTAACATAATTTTCTATAGAAATGAAAATTTTAACAAAAAATTTCTAATAGAAATAAAATTTTGACAAAATTTTTCTATAGAAATAAAAATTTTGACAAAATTTTTCTATAGAAATAAACTTTTGACAAAAATTTCTATAGAAAATAAAAATTTCTGACAACACTTTACTATAGAAATGAAAACTTTAACAAAAAAATTTTCTATAGAAATGAAATTTTAACAAAAGTTCCAAATAAAATAAATTTTTGACAAGAATTAATCTATAGAAATAAACATTTGACATAGAATTATATAGAAATATTATTTTGACAAATTTTTCTATAGAAATAAAATTTTGACAAAATTTCCTATAGAAATAAAATTTTGACAAAATTTTCTATAGAAATAAAATTTTGACAAAATTTTCTATAGAAATAAAATTTTGACAAATTTTTCTATAGAAATAACATTTTGACATAGAATTATATAGAAATAAAATTTTGACAAAATTTTTTATGGGAAATTAAAAATTGTGACATAATTGTCAATAGTAAATAATAACTTTGGCAAAATTTTCTAATAGAAATAAAATTTTGAACAAAATTTTCTATAGAAATAAAATTTGACAAAATTTTCTAACAGAAATAAAATTCTGGACAAAATTTTCTATAGAATAAAATTTTGCAAATTTTTACTAATAGAAATAAATTTGACCAAATCTTCTTAATAGAATAACCATTTTGACTATAATTTTTCTATAGAAATAAATTTTGAACAAAATTTTCTATAGATAATAGAAAATATTTGACAAATATTTTTCCTAATAGAAATAGAAATTGGGGAACATATTTCATATAGAAAATAGAAAATTGACAAATTTTTCTATAGAAATTAAATTTTTATCAATAATATTCCTATAAGAAATAAAATTTTCACAATATTTTCTATGAAATGGAATTTTAACAATTTTGATGAAAAAATTAAAAATTTTTTTATAGAAATTAAAATTGTTGACAAAATTTTCTATTAGAAATAAAACTTTGGCCAAAATTAAAATAAAAAATTAAAATTTTGACAAATTTTTCTAATAGAAATAAAATTTGACAAAATTTTCTATTAGAAATAAAATTTTGACAAAATTTTCTATGGAAATAAAATTTTGATAAAATTTTTTATTAGAATAAAAATTTTATGTCTTGTTTTTTAAATTGTTGGTTTTGTGCTTCTAATCATATTCTGTTGTTTTTGATTTCAGCTTTAAATCCATTGCGTTGACTAAACTACAAGAGTTAGCTTAACCAACAGAGGAAAAGGTATGCTTGTCAAATTTATTTGGGCAAAGCCCTATAGACTGCAGATGGTTGGATGTACAGCTGGTTTCGGAATTGCCACATTCCTTCATCAGCATCTCTACTTTGCAGCAACAATTATCAACCAATTTACCAGAATAAATTCGCGAATTCACTCAACCCAAAGTGAACTACACTTGAACCTTCCGAAAAAGGTTTGTAGGTCGGCTTACTTGCCTTAACAAATTTGCAAGCATATCTCTTTTCCTTTAGCCCAAACTCAAATCATCGATTTGAATGTAGTTAAATACCCGAATTATTCTGATAATTTGGTTTATAGTTTTTTACTGCAAGTTATGAGGATGCTGATGAGGAATGTTTGGTAATTCCGAAACAGCTGTAATACAACCATCTTGCCAGTTCTAAAGGCTTTGCTCCAAATAAATTCTGACAAGCATAACTTTTCCTCTGTTGGTTAAGCCATTACACTTGTAGTTTAGTCAATGCCATGCGTTTTAAGCAGAGATCAAAAACAACAATAAATAAAAGTTTTGGCAACAATTTTCTATAGAAATAAAATTTTGACAATATTTTCTATGAGAAATAAAAATTTTGACAACATTTTTTACAGAAATAAATTTTAACAAAAATTCTATTAGAAATAAATTTTCACAATATTTTTCTATTGAAATGGATTTTAACAAAATTTTTTATAGAAATAAAAATTTTGACAAAATTTTTTACAGAAATAAAATTTTGATAAATTTTTTTTATAGAAATAAAATTTGCTGACAAATTGTCTATTAGTAAATAAAACTTTTGGCAAAATTTTTCTATAAAAATAAAATATTTGACAACATTTTCTATAGAATTATATTTTCTATATAAATAAAATTTTTGACAAAATTTCTATAGAATTAAAATTTTTGACAAAAATGAAATTCCGATAGAAATAAAATTTTGACAAAAGTTCCTACTAGAAATAAAATTTTGACAAATTTTCTATAGAAATAAAAATTTTAACAAAATTTTCTATAGAAATACAAATTTGACAAAATTTTTATTTGAAATAAAATTTTGACAAAATTTTCTATAGAAATAAAGATTTTATCAAATTTTCCATAGGAAATAAAATTTAGGACAAAATTTTCTATAAAATATAATTTTGACAAATTTTCTATTAGAAATAAAAGTGTTTAACAAAAATTTTCTATAAAAATTAAATTTTGACAAAATTTTTCTTGTAGAAATTAAATATTTGACGAAATTTTCTATAGAAATAAAAAAATTGATAAAATTTTCTATAAACAATAAAATTTTTGACAAAAAGCTTATATAGACATAAAATTTGACAAAATTTTGTTGTTTGGTAGTTTTTGGTAAAATTTTCTCCAAATTTTTGTAGATTATTTATGACTCAAGTGGCAACAGTGCTTGTAACTCAAAAACCGGTTTGTCATATTTCCTCCAAAATTTTAGAGCATTCAATGAAAAAATTTACAGATTCATTTAGGCCAACCTCATTTTTGACGAATATTATCGAAGCAAAGAAATACAAAGACTATGTCGCGGGTTATAGCTATATAATCATCACTGAAATATTGTCTTCTATTCTCTTTGGGGGAAAATTAATTCTGTAAACAGAATTAATGAATGCTTCACCATGTGGTCGCTGGTTCTTGTCATAATCTTTATGGGGACAAGTAAATATTTTGCAAAAGTACCATATTTTCCTTTTGGCATAATACGTCCATAGGAATTTATGCCTGAGTGAGTATTCAAGTTAGGTTGAACTCAAGGATATGAAAGCATGCAACTCCATTTTTACGAATGATCACAAGTTCCAATATTGTTTTTTTGTATTTTGTTTTTTATTAAGCCATCATACAAGCTGAGAATGTACGAACGGAGTATACACGCACTCACACACACACACATCATGGCTGTGCTGCACAAGTCCTTATAAAATGTCCTTTATATGGTGACCTTTGTAAACGCACATGCCATATCAATGCCAGTGTTACATTTTCAATCAGGATTGTTTTTCTTTATTCTTTTTTTGCTTTTTGTTGGCCTATATTTGCGTCAAAGTCTGAGGACTGATGTTACTTCCTCGTTGGCTGTCAGTCAGTTTTATATCCCAGAGATTGTTTCGTTTTTTTTCCGGTTTTAACGCTGCTTCTCCGTTCTACACAGCCAACAAAAAAATATTTCATGACATTCATATGGATTTTGCTCGTTTTTGTTTCCGATTTTTATGTGAATCACATAAGTTAAATATGGCAGGACGACATAACACACACACACACATAATTCCAATAAAATCCCATTGGAGTGTAAGGAACAAATATTGGTTTTTATTATTAAAAGTTCAAAACGTATTCGGTGCTAAGAAGTTTTTTGTTTTGTTTTACTACTGTAACTTGGCGGCATAAAAAAATTAAATTCTTTTTGGCGGCAATTCTTGTAGCATTTTCTGCAGAGGAAATGGCCTATGTTTGATTGAATTATGAAAGTGAGCATCATAAATGCGTCAAGTAATATGGACGTTCTTTGTGTGGTTTTTCATTCCATATAAGATTAAGAAAAACATTGAAGTGGCGACGGAGATGACTGCCAGGATGCTTGGTTTGCAGAGGTCATCTGTTACTAGGAGCCACCATGGTACAATGGTTAGCATGACCGCCTTGCCATACACAAGGTCGTGGCGTTCGATTTCCTGTTCGACCGAACACCAAAAGTTTTTCAGCGGGGATTATGCCCTCAGTAATCTGGTGACATTTCTTTTGAGGGTTTTCAAAAGCTTTCTTCTAAGTGGTTTCACTTGCAATGTGGAACGCCTGTTCGGACTTGGCTATAAAAAGGACGCTCCCCCTCACTCAATGATAAGGAGAAGTTCACCTATGTGGTATCACAATGGACTGAATATCTAAGTGGAGCCTGATACTTCGGGCTGCCACCTAACCTAACCTAACCTAACCTCATTGTTACTATTTTTGGGAATTGCACGAACTTTGTGCATTTGTTTTATAGTACAATATAAATACAAATCTTCAGTCGTGTTGGGAAAAAGAACAATATTTACACTGAGCTGGGGAAAAATTTAAATAAAAAATTATAAAAATCCAAATAAATCCAAATAATTAGTTTTATAATTAAAAATAAATTAACCCAATTAACGCCCAAAATGAGACTGCCGGACAAAAATATATTTTATGGGTTTATTAACTCAGTAACGACTAAATAAGAGATTAATATAAAACAAAAAATATAAGAAATGTCGGGCGGCGGCCGACTTATATTATACCTCGTAACTACTATGTTAGATCAAATTTCGAAAACCATACAAATTCGTCAAATATGTTGGGTAGTGTTTGCTTTATATATATATATATATATATATATATATATTATATATATATATAATATATATATATATATATATATATATATATATTATATATATATTATATATATTTAATATATATATATATATATTATAATATTATATATATATATATATCAATTACTTTGTTTTTCAAATTAATTTACAAAATCTAAAGCATATATATGCATATTTTATTATATTTTAATTAATTAAAGAAAAGACAATTTCCTTAAACCGTTATGTAAACTTGTGTAATGATCTGTACATTTAAATTTTACTCGATACTAGGACAAAATGTGTAGACTTGCTAAAAAAACTGTAGTCTTCACAAATTCAGGTCGGCAATTTGCCCTGGTTAACACAATGTAAGCTAAACAAATATGGGAAAAATTTAAATCTTGAAAAACACTTTTTAGGAAACTTTGCAAAAGTGATTTATCGGTAGATAGCTTTGTATTAGAAGTATATGTTATAGGAAAATTGAAGTCATTCGTACAAGCTTTCGAATGAGGGCCGATGTTGATTTTGAATAAAACACAAACTATTTAGGAAATTATTGTAATTTTATTTTATTACTAGCGTAACCCGGCCGCTTTCGCTGCGCCTTCCGAAGCGTATTTGGAGGAACATTTTGCGTTAACTTAGTCAACTATATCCTTCGTGCTGAAAACAAATTCGAAAGATTTGAATTCTTTTTAAACAAATCGGACTACTTGATTTTCTTTATAGCGCTACAAATACGGGCGGCGAGAGGGCGTACCTTCTTCTATATTTTTCTTGGTGCGAATTTTAAGTGTGGTTTGTCAAGGAAAGGTATTCTTTTTCTCCTCAAACATATCTGAAAATTAAGCATTTATATTATATTAACATACAAAGGAATTACTGTTTCCCATCAATAAATTCGAAAAGGCAAAAGTAGTAAAAAATTTTTACCACATTAACATTTGCTAAAATGTCTGGAAAATAATGCACCCATCTACGTTGGCCTGCCAATTTCATGCTAACATTTTAGTTCTTTACTAAAAAGAAGTCTGGGCATGAAGCCCTGTTTTGCAAAAATCATATATTATGTTACCGAGTTCCATTACGGACAACCTCTACTTTCAATTTAAGAAAAAAAAAAACGGACAAAAGGGAAACCCTCTTCTTTACTAATTAAGAAGTTGCGTAAGAAAGAAAGCCTGTTGCCAAAAATCATAAAATTATATACCAGTTCCTATTTACGGACAACCCTTCAACTTTCAATTTAAGAGAAAAAACCGGCAAAAGGGGAACTCTCTCCACACCTTCCGCATCCACTCTGACTGATATCGGACTATTCACGTACCGTATATTATTTCGCAACTACTCAATGGTCCCTATAAATTCTATCGAAGAATCGGACAAAGTTTATTCAAATTTTCCCCTTCCCCAACCAGATATTCGCAAAAATTAAATATTAATTTAAAAATCATGATATACATTTCATCACCTCCTCCCACGTTCCTGTAAATTTCAAGTCAGATCGGAGATGGTTTAATTTTTGCTCTATTGTTTTAAAGGGACGTCACTTTCCCGATACAATATCGACAAACACTGCTTTAGTGAAATAAGCACCCCTAACCTTCCCTGAAAATTCTTGAAACTTTCCTTCAAGTGTGGTGGCAATGAGGTGCCTCTCATTTTATTAACCTTTTCCCCCGCTTCCTTTGTAAATTTCAAGAAACTTTAAATTTTTTTATATTTCAAGTTAGCCTGATACCGAAACAGGCAATTGACGTCCAAATGCATTATATCTAATTATACAATTATTTTTCGAGCTTTATGAACAGATATAGATTGAGGAACATGGTTAATAGAGCCATTTTTTTTTTTGCAGTTTTAGAGGAGGACCTCCTCCCCGCACCAAATGTCGAAAAGGTATCTTTTGCTTAATCGTCCAGAAAATGTCAAGCAAATTATAAGCCTAAAGGGGCGGCTCTCTTCCGTCCAAAAATCCACAAAATTCAGGTATCAACTATTACGGTTGACAGAGGTTTACCGATCTCTCCCCATCCTCTGTAAATTTAATTTCAAGTAACTCGGTAAAGATTTAATTGTTTTTTCTCTGTATGTACTTAAGAGAAGCGGATGTCCCCTATGCCTTTTATTTTTTATTAAGAATCAGGAACTGATATAATTTTCATAACCTCACCCATTTTTCTGTAAAATTTTTCGTCGGGGGAGTTCTAGTTTTGTTTTCACTCTGTACTTGAAAAAAAGTCGGGCAAGGGGTGGCCCCTCCCCGACCAAAATATCGAAAAATTATGTAAGCGGATTTTTTGTCTAGATGCCAACCCCAACATTCAATGAAAAATTTTCATGCAATCGCCATAATTTTGTTCCAAGTTTTCAAAGTAAGCAATGGGGGAGGTCCCCTCCCCGTCCGTCATATGAAATCATCAGGTACCCGCCATATCTAATTCCATAACCTCACGCATGTTCTCTTTAAATCTCAAATAATTTAGAGAATTTTTTTTAATTTTTTTCCACTGTACTTTTAAAAAAAGTCGGAACAAGCGGGAAGGTCCCCTCCGCCACCAATTATCGAAATATAAAGTAGCGGATCTTTGTTAGTTTGCCAACCCCAACCTTCAATGAAAATTTTAAGCAAAATCGGCTTCAACTGTTGGTCCAATTTTTCAAAAAGTCCGACAAGGGGAGGTCCCCCTCCTGCGACCAGACGTCGGATGTCAAAAAATTGACGGTACCCCTATTTTCACCACATGAACGTCCCCTATGACTCTGACTTTCAAGTAAAGTCGGATTAAAAGCCGTTTCGGAGCCCAACTCGGTTCATACAAACAAACCAAACAAATAAATAAACAAACATTAGATTGAATTTATATATATATATAGATAGATAGATGATATATTTGGTATTACTCAATTTATGTGTGGAACAAAATTCGGGCAAATGGCGCCCGGACCTCGTGGCCACACTTCATCATGGTGCAAACTTTTGACGCTGAGGCATAATTAGAGTGTTCTATGCCGTTAATGTGCCGAATTATCTATTCTTTTAGCTCTTGAATTTGTTTGCTGGCTTATCGGCACGTACAAAATTTCTTCAAAATAACCCCAAAGAAAAATTTCCAACGATGTTCAATCACATGATCTTGGCGGCCCAATTGGCATCAGGCCATTTACGTTGAGATAACACGGCCAAATCTGAATTTGTGCGCAAAGAGCCCATTGTTTCTGTTAGCTGGTGTCGGCAAGTGGCACCGTCCTGCTGAAGCCAACATATTCGTCCACATCCATATCTCCAATTCGGGCCATTAATAAAGTACGTTATCATTCCTCACGATTAACTTTGTCCAATTCCGTTTGCAAACCACATTCGAAATATTGCCTCTTAAGACATAAAGTATAATGATATTCTGAGGTCAGTTGGGTGAAATTCGAGTCGACCTAAGCATCTCCGTCCTTCGTCTGCTTGAAATCACGCTAAACTTCGAACGAAAAACAAAATCTAGTGTGCGTGAAACTTGGCAACAAGTAGTTGATTATTAATGGAGCGTCGGATGGTATTGCCCAAAATGCGGCATATCGGTCCACTTTACGATAGCCCCCATCATTTGGCGGAGCTAGAAATTTTTTCTCTGGGGGGGGCTATGCCCCCCCAAGACACCCTCAATTATCTCTCTCTTT
>PGFW01036627.1:16985-31349 GCA_003123925.1 Haematobia irritans | reverse complement strand
TTAAGAGGCCGTTTTCCGTATTGTTTACTTCTAAATTTACACATGTGAGAACAGCTGTACATACTTTAATTTCGGATGTCATGTCAGTTGTTACGGCATGGGAAAACGCAACTCATGCAGCATTGTTTGCTACGTTTTTTCAACACTCGACCAATTGTTTAAAGCGAATCTCGCATAAAAACAAAGAATGGTAATAACAAAAGGGAAACGAGCAAAAACACCATTCAGTGTTATCGATTAAATAGTTCGTAATCTAGCATCGTTACACCGCACACACCTGCCGCTCTCATTCAATTCAACATGCACCACCCATTTGAGTATACACACAAACGAAGATTGAACGATCGGCAATCCCAAACAATTGAGCACTGTGTTCAGTGTTCTTGCGAGTAATTGGGGATTTTTTTCGCCAAATCGGGGATATTTTCTTTTTTCGTCGATGGGGACAACATTTTTGCAGTTGGGGAATTGGGGATTGGTGGAATTTCCACAATCTTGGGGATTGTTTGTGGGGAATTTTCGATATTTGTTCAGGTAGAGTAAATTTATCACAGTAAGCAACTAATGGTTTATCATGAAAGTTCTTTACATGCTTAAAGGCTTAAAGAAGTACAGCAGATTCTCAAGAAAATAAAAAAAACTTTGCCTCCTCTTTATTCGCAACGGAATTTATTTGGTGGCCCAAGGCTTCTTTACAATTACTCTTTCTTCCTAAGAATTTTTTACTATTGTTGAATTATTTGCGTAAGATCATATGCGTAGCATTCACTGATTTTGGAACATGTATCCATACCGCACTACAGAGTAAGAGTTCGATATCGGACAGCAACGCATTTTTGATCGATAATGTCAATTTAATTTCCTTGACTATATGTTACGAACTCCCCCATTTTTATTTCTCGAGGGCGAGGATTTTGGCATAGATGACTCATGACCTTTTATACCAATGAAGCAACCCGTATTCCTGGTTTTGTGTTTTGAAATCTTTCATTTCAATTGCACATTTTTATATTTATTTATTTTAATTAAAAAACTTGTCAAAAATTTCTTGGGATTCTTTATGGGGATTTTAAAATTTAAATTGCGATTTTGGGGATAGAAGGCGAGATCCATATTTTGGGGCAGCAAGAGCTCGAAAATACTGGCAAAACCACTGACTGTGTTGTGCTTTTTCAACCTTTAATTTTCGGAGAAGACAAAAACTTAACGAACGAACAACTTGGCTGAGTTTACTGTTCCACACAAATCTCTGGCGCTCTCCACCCTCAATGCTCGGCCCCTCTAAGAAATGACGACTTACAACATCTTATCAATCTTCTCCCCAGCGGCGGAAGCTGGGACGTGGAGATTTTAGTACCGGATCGTTGTGGCTGTTGTAGAGCCGTTGTGTGTGTGTTTTTTGTATTGTAGGGCAAAAATTCCGATAAATAATAAATACACCATAAACAAATCAATTTGAAACTTGGAAAAAAGTGTAAGTGATTTGCATGAGTTTTGGATATATGCCAGAAGTGAAATGTGTGAATGTACGCAGCCGTTGTTTTATGAAAAAGTAATAAAAAACGAATAAATCTAAGGAAATTCGAATAGTAGCAAAGTTTAGAGAGAGTTAGACAAGATAGAAGAAAAAAAGTGCGCAGTCTATTGTCTTTTTCGTAATCCTTGGTCGAACTTGGGTGTAAAACAGCAAAGAATCAAAAATCCGAAAAAACAAAAATACCTCGGTTCCTATCCTGGTAGGCAGCCCAAAGTGTGGTCTTCGTGTTTGTTTTGTGAATTTTTTCTAATCCAGACAGTGGGAATACTGGAATCACTGTTGATAATAAATAAAATATTTTTTTTATTAAACAAATACTTTTAAGAAGAAAAAAAATACTTAATACGCTAAAAAAATAGAAAATAAACAAGAGCGCGATTGTTAGTGTATGTGTTTCGCCTAGCATGTGTGTAAATAACCGAACGAATAAATGCAGGCGACAAAAAGAAAACGCAAAAACCTCCGGTGAACGCAAAACAACGATGGGCAAGATTGTGTTAGGTGAGGAAACCATACAAAATATTTGCAAAAATACAAAAGAAAAATATCAAATGCCCTTAAAACAAAAAAGAAAGCAATACAAAAGCCCATGAAAACAAATGAAAAATACTGATTTATAACAAACCAAAATTAACACGGGAAAAGAACAAGTGAAAGTTTTTTGTTCTTTTTTAAGGAAATCTGTCAATCAAACTAACCAACTAAGTCGAAAAATTAACCATGCATCGCCTTGATATATCTCCGTCATTAGATCTATGTGCCAAAAGGATTAACGAAATAATTCCCGAATTCAGCAGCAAAAATTTTTAACAGGTAGGAGTTTCGCATTGTCGATTCATTTTTAGCTCCAGATTTTTATTTGGGTCGCTATACCTCTGTTTTTTCCTATGCTATCCGTTTTCGATGGTGTTATCGACTATGTTGACCTTTGTCTCGTTGTTGGAATTTTTGTTGCTGTATGTTTCGTCGCCTTAATTTCGGTTTTGTTAGTTGTTGCCTTTTCGTATTGTTCATGAATTTCTGAATTTATAGTTTGGTGTGTATGTGTGCTGTCTGTGTTTTGTTTCAATTGGGCTAGAGCAAAGGGCGCTCCTTTTTTCCTTTTGGTCCTTTTTTAAATATTGTCTTTCGTTTTTTTTGTTGCCCTTTTTTTTTTCACACTTAGTTTAATACTGCGTCCGCCGTTTTTGCGCCTTTCTTCATTCTAAATGAATTTAATCTGGAATTGTAGATTTAATCTACAGCCATTTGTAACTGGCCAACAACACGGACTGTTGTGGTTTGAGTTTGTCTGTTTTTTGTGGCTATTCTCTTTTTGCGGTTAATGTCATACACGTTCGTGTTTTGTTGGAATTCGTGGGCAAACACGAATGTGTGAACTTTACAGTGTTGCTGATGTTTGTACAAAAAGTAGGCGAAACAGGTTTCTTTGTTAGCTAAAGCGGCACAGCAGCAAAAAAGCGTCGCTAAAAAAGTAGTAAAAAAAATAGGACGGATGTCCCCAAATTTCAACATCCATTGCGATCTGAATTTGCATCACTTTTTAAGATTTGATGCTGATTAAGTATTTTGGATGAAACACTAATAAAAGAAAAACTTTTTTTAACGAAAAACTGATAAAGGAATAATTCGACAAGCACTGAAATATTCGCAGACTTACACAAGTTTACATACGGTTAAATAATACATAATAAAATATATATTAAATTTAAATAAAATACATTCAAAATTATGAAATGGCAAAAAACACAAAGGTAATTCTGGAGGTCCAATTTTCGACCACCTTTGCATTTGAGGGGGATCTTCAAATAACACGTTAAGATTATTGGTTTCCCTAAAGTCAATCTTTGTTGGATTATCAATGACTTCAGGTATCCCCATAAAAAATAAGCGGGTGGCGTCAAATCTCACGAACGCGGAAGCCAATCCATCGGTACATTTCTCGAAATAATGTTGTTGAAATTTTCTTTCAATAAGTCCATTGCTTCGCCCGAAGTATGACAAGTGACTCCATCCCACACTTCGTTTACATCTTCCAGTTTTCGCAACAAAAGTTCATTGATCATGAATCTGCATCGATTTCCATTCACGGTAACGTGTCGTCCTTCCTCATTTTTAAAGAAATAAGGACGGACTATTTCATTAGCCCAATGACCGCACCAAACAGTACATTTATCGCGATGAATTGGTAGTACTTCAATAATCTTTGCTCCAAATTTGGCAATTTTACTTCTTGACACATCCATCCAACGCAAAAAAGATTTTGCGGTAAAAAAACGGATCTTCGTCTAATGGATTAAGCGAACAATTACTAAATTCACAGCGCTTATGATGATATGATTTGATAGCCTTGTTCTGGAATTAACCCATTCACGGAGATTTGCCAAACAATACTGACTAGAGACGTCACTTTAAACTGTCAAAACAGTTGTCAGACATCAGAGTGATTCATAATTCAAAAAACTAGTCTCATAAAAAAACCCTTTATATGCTTTAGTTTGTAATTAATTTTCAGGATTTTTTTGTGTGGCTTATAAACAACAACAAGAATCATGTTTAGTTAAAAGCTAAAAAATTCAGGAGTATGTAAACCTTTTCAAAGGCAACACTTTTTAGAAGTGCAAAGCGGGTCTCTTTAATTTTCTTTCTATAATCGCATTTTTTGTGAAATATATTCTAATAAGAATTTTTTTTACGCTTATAAGAAAATTTTTTATTATAAACAATATGATTTTCCTATATCTGTAATTTACTGATAATTTGGTTTATGTACACACAAAGAAAATTTCATTAAAATTGAGCCAACGAAAATCTTTCATTGATATAATGAAACATTTTCATTAATACAACGAAAATATTCGTTAATAGTACGAAACGTTACGTTAATTAACAGAAAATTCGTTATAATAACGAAAAATTTCGTTGTATTAACGAATTTGTTTCATTGGCTCACTTTTAATGGCACATTTCGTTAATATAACGAAACTTTTTCTACCAGTGTAGGATAAGTCAGGTGGCAGCCCGATGTATCAGGCTCACTTAGACTATTCAGTCCATTGTGATACCACATTGGTGAACTTCTCTCTTATCACTGAGTGCTGCCCGATTCAATGTTAAGTCCAATGACAACACCCAAAAAAAAAGTGAACCCAGCGTGGAAGAAAATGTAGGTTTATTTTAGAAAATTTTAACTAAAATTGTTTTCTAATTGCAACATGTTACAAATAAGTTAATACTTTTTGTCAAATTGAAGAAATTTATTAAAAATAATTATTATTTTTCTCTGTTGTTTAAGAAAATTTCATATGTTGAAAGAAAAAATTGGATTTAAAAATTTGTTGAAAATGTCTTTAGCGCTATACCGAAGTTCATGACAGGTACAATTTTAGTAAAATTGTCACTCCATTTGCAGAGACTTATGAACTCAATTAAGCAAACTTCTGATTTTAGGAAAAATATGAACTATTTTTTATTTTTTAGTAAAATTGTGCACTATATTTGTATACAACTTTTTTTCTTGTTTTTAGTTCATGTCATTAAAGTTAGCAAAAAATTATTCAACTAAGGAACATTTACTCGTATTGTGACAAATTTAACTAAAATCAACTAATCTTCATGAACTAAAATAAAGTTCAGTTGGCATTAGAGCCCCTTTTTTCTGGGTGAAGGGACCTCCTTTTTAATGCCGAGTCCGAACGGCGTTCCACATTGCAGTGAAACCACTTAGAGAAGTTTTGAAACCCTCAGAAATGTCACCAGCATTTCTGAGGTGGGATAATCCACCGCTGAAAAACTTTTTGGTGTTCGGTCGAAGCAGGAATCGAACCCACGACCTTGTGTGTGCAAAGCGGGCATGCTAACCATTGCACCACGGTGGTTTATGTAGCTCAATATTTACAGATCGATTTTAGCATTATTGTCTAGTAATAAGCGAGTAGTTTGTCGCATGAGGGAACTGATGAGGATATGAGAATTCCTTACGTTTTGGACCACATCGTAAACAAACAGTAGTAAGTACTAATACATAAGCCCATTAATTACTTGTATTAGTACACTATTTACATCACAACATTTACAATATATATTACACTTAAAATCGACATTTTACTAGATTTTAAGTCCTCACACTGAATAAAAGTTATAAGCTTTAAAAGATCTTGCAATTCTGAACATTTTAGTGGAGGTGTAAAGAGCTCAGAGTACATCTCTCTGTCACCTCCCAGGCACGGCAAAAATAAACAATCACTTGGTCCCTTGGATTGGGCCCCTATTCTAACGGAAGTCCTAATTAGAGTACAATGAATTTTCAAATTGAATTCTGCATCAGCTTCACATATCGGTAAGAAACAATTGGATCAATGTCTATGGGACTCGAGCTTACGAGCTGGGAAGATCTAAAAAATCTCCCCTGAAAAATTCTATAACGGGAAACTAAACAATAACCATCATTCATTTCTATGCATTCATTACAATCATTCCATTGTCTAGAAACCACACATATGAATATTGTAAAGCAATTGAAATTCATAAAGTAAGATCTTGGATGCTGCTATTGTTCAGTGAAAAAATTCTCGACGGAGATGTGATAGCGGATGGGATGATCCAATTTTTTAGTTGATTTGTTCGGGTCGCATAATTTATGTTACAGATCACCCATTAAACGTCATTCTTTGTATTGAGATAATTGGGAGGGTTTGATATGGATCACCCAAAATAAGGCGGTGACGAATCTATGATTGAAAAGGCCACTCACAATGTATCATTCAATCCATAGACCATTTCTTACAGCTGTACAGTTAAATTGAAAACTTTCAGTTTCATGTCAAGCGCATTTCCTGTTAATGTGCATGGCGATTGCAGATCGAAGGAAAAAGGAAGTTGTACAACCAGGATTACTATGCAAAGTTCAAATGAATGTAGTTTTTAGACCACGAAAATATTTCGAATAATGAATTGGTATTAACAGCTCGAAGGAGGAGGGATAAAAATTTAAACAATGTATTACCCCCCTGCTTTCTCGAATATATTCTGACTTGGTATTGGTACCCCTTGAGATGAAGCACACAAGTTAGCAGTGCTCCGTATTCCTATTGTGCCATGAATCTACTGCAGTGTAAGTCACTTAAGCGTTCAAGATAGACCGATACAATAAGCGTAAACATAACCTTGGCCCACAGACCAAGAGATAATGTTGTAGATCCTTTAAAGGTGATGTTTATCTTGGTGCTTTCTGAAAAATTGTTGTGGGCAGTTTTTACAAAGCGTCCAATTTTTTACATCCATTGAATGATGCATAACACTGAGAGGTCAATGAACGTTGTCCATTGGACTGAGATCATTTACTCGCATATTTTCGAATGCGTCGTAAGATCGCTGGATAGAACGAGGCCCATCCAAACACTGTAAGAAATAGATGAAGAGATATTTTTATCTCTAAGCTTTAAATAAAGGTGTTTTTTAATACGGAATCAATTTGTTGCCTGACAGCTGTTTTGGCAGTTTAAGAGTGAAGTATCTATCAGTATTGTTTGGCGCAAATCATTGCGTGAATAGGTTACTCCTAGAATCAACGCTTCCAAAATCACAATCAAAATTTATTATCGGAAGTGACAAGTAAACAGTCCATTTTTTTCCTTTAAAAAGAGGAAGTGATGACCTGTTTACCCGTGAATATCGATGCACGAATCATGGAACCATTGAGATTTTGTTGTTCAAACTTCATGATATGGATAAAAACGAAATGTGGTTTCAAACTTGTTATACTGCAGGCGACATGGACTGTATTCGTAAAGAACATCTTCAATGACAACATATTTCAGAAATGGACCAGTAATTGAAGCCGCGTCATTGTGATACTACAAGTCATTGGATTCGTGGATGAACGAAGTCCATTGGATACGATAAGAATGTAGACTCTTTGGAAAACAATATTTAACGTGTCAATACGCCCTTAAAGGCGTTCGGAAAATTGGACTTTCCAGGAAAATAGTCATGATGGCCATATGCGGCAAAATCTATACTCAACTTATAAAGAATAGCAGGATTTCTTACATGGAGTTAAATATATTACAAAGATGATTAGGTCAGGTTAGATATTCACTCCATGTATATAACCGAACAATACTGAACTTTACCCTTCCAAGCAAGAACCTCCTTTATAGTAATGTCCGCGAACGGCGTTTCAGATTGCGATGGAACCACTTTTAGAAGAAGCTTTGAATAGCACTCACTAAATGACACAAATTCAGAATAATTTTTGAATGCTTTCGGTGGAAAAACTTCCGCAATTGTAAACCATTGTGCCATGGTACTACAAAAGATATACAAAGAAACAATATTTTTTTGACTCAAGTCCATAAAATTAAATTTAAAACCTAAATAATTCACCATTCGAGTTAATACTTTTTCCAAAATTTAGAAAATCGACTTTTCGTAACTTTCCTATTTTCATGTTTGAATTCTGAACGATTTATATTTTACACATTCAATTCATTCATGTCACTAGAATAAGGTCGGCTTTTTGAATCGTCGTAGAACGTTTTTTGAACCAAATAACCGGTCATAATCGGTTCAATCCGGCTTCCCATAATAAACACGTAGATTTGGAACGAAAAATATAATTTTATTGCCAAAAGATTTTTTTAATTCAATTATTCCGGTGTAAACCTACATGGAATAATTGAATTTATATAAACACAGGGGACCATAGTTGCTCTTAACCCATTGCGATCTGGGGTTTACTAATGTTAACTCGGATTCGTAAAGTTAAATATTACGAAAGAACGGAATTTTTTCCTACGCATAACTAACTCGAACATATTGCTACTTCGAGTTGGGCCACATTCCGATTATAGGATTAATCATACTCCTAATCTTTTCGTTATCACCATTTACTTCGAAATTTAGATGTCTAAAGTCGAGCTCTGAAAGTAAACAATTTTGTACTCGTTTGATATTATGATTAACGAAAATAAGTTAATAATATTAAATTATTTGGCACCAAACGCATAGAGAAATGGTAAAGTAATTTGTTAAATTTATATTATATATATCTGTATGATTAATATTTATAAAAATATTTTTTAATAGGGAAAATCCACAAAAAAATGTAAACACCAACATAGACAGTGCTCTGTTTTTTAGATGGTTCTGATCATCTTGGATGTGAGTAACCATCAACAGCTCCTATTATCCTGGAATTCCCGGACATGACATAAAACCGAATTTTTAGCTGCTCGTTTTTTCATTCATCAATTCATGAAGGAAACTTTATAATGTTTGGGACAAATACATTCTCGTATACATTACACACTTCTTTGATTTCAGTTTGACAACAGTTTGTTGTGCCAAGCCAGCAAAACGGTCTTGACCGATTTGGTGTTGGTACCCACCTTGACCAAGAAACTTAATGATAACCACCTAATTTAATTTCAGGTGTTCACAGTCCGATCTCTGTGTTGTTGGCAGCCTGTGATCTAAAATGCTGTCCAACACAATAGTTAGACTTCTTTTGTTAAGCCGAAATTTCGACAAACCTACAAATATAGTATAAACTCAGGACAACATACATAACACGTTTGGTTACTGAACATATGCAGTCGTAATTGCAAATAAAATCTACACCATTCGCGTAAAGATTCTGCGTTCCAGTTCGCCTGCCATTTCATTTTCCATCCAAAGGGCAACCGAATTCCATTTTTGTACACGCACAAATAGTTATTTACTTTTAGTTTTAATTGTTTTGAGCATTTCATGTAATATGATTGTAGCCAACTCTGAATAAAACATTCGAAAGTGACTGCCAAAAATGGTTAAGAATTAGTGACAGCCACTTTTCAACTCGATTTTCAAACTCTTAACATGGTAAAGACTATAAATTGTCGGCATCGAATACAACTTTCGAGCTGTTCAAACTTTCGAATCGAGTTACATAGTAATCCGCCTGGGGTTTGGGTCATGCAAATTTAACGAAATATATCAGCCACCATGCCATCGGTCCATTCATTAACATAGGCAGGATCAAAGGATCCAATACAACTGATTCATTATTGTGGACTGGGATTCATAATACCCATTGATACATGCTGATATAAGGTGACTTTTGTCCGGAGCGTTTTAGCTTGAGTGAGGATTAGTATTTGCCCAAAAATCTTCCAAAGTTTTACTTTTGGCCCGCACGTTGAAAGATAGACTGTTTTTCATATGTTTGGGCTATAAAACATATATATGTTTGGAAAGTACAAATTTTTAACACAATTATTTTTGAGTGCAAGCATAATAAATTTCATAAACTAAAGCATAACATGTTTGGGACATATTATGTTGATATGTTTAGAACATATTTATGTTTCGGTGACATAAAAATGTTTGTAAAGATATAATATGCTTGGAATGCAAACATATATTAAAATTTAGAAATAGCCTATAAACATATATGTGTTTAGTAGCTTTCGGAGCGCTATTTAACCTGGCAGCGATATTGAATTAAGTTGTGGTTGTTGCTTGTTAATACAAAAATTAACATTTTTATGTTTTTATTTTCGCCTTGGGAATTGATCAGCTACTCTTTGATCCTTACAAAGCTGTGTGGTTCCGCTGTTCGAATCCATATTCCAGGCCGGCAAAAAGGTAAAATTAAGAAAATTAAAAAAAAACATAAAATTGAAATAATTTCTTACTACAGATGTTGTATTACAGAAAAAGTGCTAAAAATAAAAAATCTCGTGAAGTGAGAAAGATGTGGGAAATATAACAATTAGGCAGAAAACAAAATTTGAGGCAATGTCAGGTGAAAAACCTATGTTGTTAGCACCTATGAATGTACCTGTTTATTTTCATAATTCATTATGATTGTAAATTTATAATATAAAATAAATAAAATTTTGAGTCACTAATATATTGTTTGGCGAGAATTTTGTTTAAGCATAATAATATTTTTTGGGTGCAAAATGCCTTCCAAATATTATATGTCGCACATATAACATATTGTTTTTTGAAGACAACAATTATGAATTTGGATGCAAAAATACAAAAAATGTTTGGAACTTAAGACTACCCAAACATGAATCTTGTTTAACAATATTGCTTTCTAAACCATATTTATAATATTGGAAGAGATCAACATATAATGCTTTGGGCAATACCCAAAAATGTTATATGCTTGAAGCAAAATATGTTTGGGAGTATATTTGTTACAGAAGCGATTTTTGTGAGCGGCGAGAGAAAGAATCCCGACCAACATAAACATGCGACTATAAGTCATCTCATAGGTTTGTATGACCTTCGTTAGAAACTTTCAGTGGGCTCCAATTCCATTCTGATCACAAATATCTTGAATTCCGTTTTCGATGAGACTATAATCGGTTGAGGGTAGCTGAAATGCCAGGAATGCGATATCCCGATAATGAATTCCGCTAAAGAGGGGTATATAGCCAGCGTTGCCAGAAATGGTTTCAACCAAAAACCGCTAAGATTTGCCCAAAAAAATACTAAAAAAAAGCTAAAAAAAAATAGCTAGTAAAAAAAGCTAAAATTTTTTTGTATTCAAAAAGTCGCATTTTTGATTGAAAATTTAGCAAATTGTAAAGGCTTTATTTCACTTAAGAATGCATTTTATTCTTCATTTTAAATTCAACTTCTGTGAAGACTGGTTAACAAATATCTAAGGCATATTAGCTCTGTTTGCGTATTCGATACATTTTATTACTACACATAATTTTTTAAGCCGACATCCAGGAAAGTCGTGAGCTGAGGCTATATTTAACAGTAAAATTGAGGTCTTAGGAGATGTGATTAGGGAGAAGGGCGGAATGAATTTGACGGACGGCACGGATTCTGATAATTTGAGGTAACAAAGCGCATGTGCGTGGATGAGTCAGATAGGGTGAAGGAGGGAGAGGAAGACGCGCGACAAGAGGAGAGCGGTATGTAAGGGAGTGAGGGTAAGACGGAAGATTATGGGGTGACGAGCGGAGGTATGATGTAAAATCGGAGACAGGAATGTTGAGGGCCGAGAAAGGGTCGGGATGTACGAAAGGATTGTATATGAACGCGGACTAGGAGACTAATAGAGGGGATAGAGACGCTGGTAGATCCATATAACTGGAGGCTGTGTGAAACAGGCTGTGGGGCGCTGGTGTGCCGTACGCGGACGCATGAAATCGGAAATGAGAATTATTACTATCAACAAATTTTTACAGAGGAGGGAGATAGAAGTTAAATGGAGAGAGGCAATATGTGTGCACCGAAGCGGGATTGCAAGAGTGACACGAGAGAAAGAATTTTCAGAGAGGGTTGTGTAGATGGGGGGGTCTGTTGACTTAATATGACTGGAGGAAGACAGCAGGGGGACGGAGGCAAAGAGAAGGATGAGAGCAGCGCGGAGTAGTATGCCGGAACGTGAAGTGAAGTCTCCTTCGTTTTGTGGGAGCTACCTTCCCAACTACCTCTATTTTATTTACTTTGATTATTTTAAAAATATTAAAATGTATCTAAGCATGCTTTGGATTTGGTAAAAAAAAATGAATTTGTCATTTTTTTTTTAAATAAAATTTTAGTTTGGTTTTTGAAATATGTGGATGAAAATTCTGAAAGTACATTACTTTTTATTTAAATTGCTAGAAAATACGCTATCAGTTTACATTTCTAAGTAAAAACATTTTTCCTCTTTCTTGCATGAGCTCATAAAGTGCTTTAAAAACGTGCTAACGCTCCAACTTAAATTTCCAATATTCAGACATCGACTTCAAGTAGAAATTATTGGTTATGTATACGTTTTATAAATAAAGTGTTGAAAAACATCTTCTATTTTTGAAACGCTAATTTTGGTTTGTGGTTAAGATGCAAAACTTGCTCACATTTAAAGACTTATTTCATTTAATTCTTCTCTTTCCTATTTTTAGGCATTTAAGAGAAAAACACTACCGTCTTGAAGGAAAAGTTTAATTAAGTTGAATTACAAGCTATTAATAACAAAAATTCGCGTTTCGGTAAAGAATCTATATTTTTTCGTGCCCAAAGCTATTCACATCTACTATTTTTAATTTAGTAATATTTCGTAATAACTTTTGAATCTTATAAATAAACAATAAAAAGGATAAATCGAAGTCAAATGATAATATTCCCAGATAATTTACTGACAGTTTATCTAACAAATTTGTATGGTAATAGTAGATTTTAAGTTTTACGCATAACTTTTTATGTATATATGATGAAAAAACTAACAACAAGGATTGTCATTGCACAAAAATGCCGCATAATGGCTGACCTATTTATTAATTTGTTTCAACTGGAGCTTTTGAAAGTATGTGGAAACCCTTTTCTTGCAGCAAGGCTTAATTAAAAACGTCCGATTTATTCCATATTTCAATTAGCCAAACATGTCAGAAAATAATATAAAAAAGCAAAAATTAGCTTAAAAGGGTCATGAAAAAAAGCCAAAAGCTAAAAGCTAATGCAATTTTTTCCCGCTTAAACGTCTTAAAAAAGCCAAATCTAGCGGGAAAAAACTAAATGTGGGCACGCTGATCGAAAGACATAAATTTGGGTAAATTAACATCGATCAGAGAGCGCGAACAACAGAATGTCCTCCACTCAACTGGGAATTGTTTCTCAGATTACCCAGCGGAGGTACAGTTTCACCAGCTCTCAATAACCAAGTCATTAGTGATCTGCATCGATAGCTGTTCGGAAACATATACGATAAGTGTTCACTATCTCACAGCTTAAACTTACGGCATCCAACAAAAACCATAGGAGTATAAGGAAACTTTCACCAATCATCGGCATAATCGGTACAATCAGGCCACCGAACGAAAAAGAACTTTCAGATGTTATCCGGTAAATCAGAGCAATCCAGCATAGCCTGGATTCATTGGTGATGCAGACATAACATTGCTGGATTTAAAGTCAAACTCGTGTTTCGAAAACGAACTTGGGTGGCTTGGCGCGAACGGCCTGGAGTTATTAACAGGATCTGTGTTGGCCACCACCGACAGGATCTTCCAACTCAATCGAATTGCATTCAATCAAAGCAGGCCCCCAGGCTCCCACAGAAAACCGTTGAAGAAACTTTCCTCATGGCCTTGTAGTCCAAACCATTCGGAGCAATTGAAACACCTACATCACGCCAAAAGCTTTGGCCAAATCTTTGGTGTTTCCCATCTTTCCCGTGCCAGCAGGACCTCAGGTGACCCATTCCAAATGCAGTTGATAAGCTCCCTACCAAAGTCCTATAACAACGAAACTGTCAGGGTGGTGATCACCAGACGATCTGAATTTCCCAAATATTCATTGGCAAAAGGTACCGTGGCATTGATGATTCTCACCCAACTTTCATCATCCTCCCAATAGTAACGGAGCTGAGCCATCCATTGGAAATCATATTCACTATTTATTTGCAAACGCATAAGCTCCTCCACCACATCCTTGGCATGGACATCGATGACAATGAGCGAAATTTGTGATTGTTTTACAAACAAAGATTCACAACAAAACAAAAAAAAATAATTTTTCTGATCAATCCCTGTTTGATCCAATTAATTTTAAATTGAAATGTCTTCAATCACAGATATGATAGTATCAATTAAAAAATAATGACATCAATTAAAAAATTAATGATACCAATTAAAACCTAATTGATACTATTAATTGTGTGATTGATTTTTATTTCAATAAAAAATTTGTTGAATCAATTAAATTTTTAATTGAATATTTTTTAAAACCAATTAAGATTTTAAATTGAAAAATTTCGTAAATTTTTTTTCTTGTATTCATTGAAAGAACGAAATGGTACGTTATTTTAAAACGAAATTTGTTCTTCATAGTTT
>PGFW01036627.1:5706-16960 GCA_003123925.1 Haematobia irritans | reverse complement strand
ATATAAGTCATGGCTTCAGAGGCATAGGCTGCTTTGAACGGAAGGCAAACGATCCTTTTGGAGGATGGCGAGCGTCATTCGTGATGCGTTTAGCTTTTTCCGGCTTCCAAGAATTCGGTCAGCCCATTAAGGGAATCGCTTTGGTTTAGCCGACAAAGATGCTTGGGTGCGACTGATCCTAAATTACTGTATGATAAACAAAGTAATTCTGCGTTCGCTTGATACTCTTCGTGATGGGAATTACTCCTATTTGATGCGTTACTATGGAAAATAGGAATGCGACTTGTCATAAGTGTCGCCACCTGTCGACTCCGTTCCTACAGGTCGACTAAATTGGGGGGCCTATCTCTTGGTCTTGTCCAAATTTAATAGACTCCAAGTCGATACCCGTCCACTGGGCCCCCTGAAGTTAGCAATCCCAGTGGAGTGACTTTGAGAATTCGCTGCATATTAAAAAAAACACGTCCGTTTCCGTTCGGACGGTTGAAAGAGTGGTCGGAGACCGCATAAAAAGGTCTTCGTTTATATATGATAAGTAATCGGTAAATGCTTTAGGCATAGCTCCCTATAGTGGTTCGATCTCCCGATTTTTGACTATTTGGGCTTGGTAGAACCTTTGTATTTGTTGCTCGCACGTTGCCTGAAATTGGAAATCTGGGATTGTTTTTAGGACTATAAAATTACGGTGTGGCACGAAATGATTTTATTGATTTGAGCATTCTAGAAACCGTATTTTTATCCAATTTCCTCGAAATTTAAAATCTGAAGTATTTTTAGGACATAAAAAAAGATGCCGAAATATGTAAGATCGGTCAATGTTTTGATATACAGGCCATATTAAACCAGGGATCGGAGGCGGTCCATTTTTTTTTTCGCTCCGCTCCCGCCCCGCTTCCGGAGAAAAAAAAACCGCTCCGCTCCGAGAAAAAAAAATCGCTCCGCTCCGCTCCACGCTCCTCTTCGAGAAAATTATAGTACAAACATTGTATTATTTGTTCAATTGAGTTTTATTTTATTTAGAAAAATCGGGCGGTAAACATATATGGGAGCTATAGGCATTTGAACCGATTTCCGATGATTTATTGGCACATATAGTTAGTGCTATAGAAGATTACATTTAGCCAACTTTGATGTAATGATCAGTTGACTAAAAAGAGAGTTGTTTCAATGACCTAATTTCGACAAAATCCGGCGATATCATATATAATGGGACTATATCTAAATCTGAACGGCGATTTCGATTAATTTTCAGCCTTGACTATACCTGATACAGAAAACTTATTCCCTAGTCGCTAAAAATTTGACGACACGATCGGTTTAAGTAAAAAAGTGCCGAACGTGAACCGCCAGTTGTGTACGAAATCGGGCAATACATAGTATATGGGAGCTATATCTAGAATTTTTGATCCCGGATTTCTCCAAAATTCAATAAGCGTTTCGTCCTTGAGTGCCCAAAAAAACCCCCTGTACCCAAATTTATCAAATGCGTTAAATATTGCGACCAACAACAAATACTGGACCAGAACGGACGGATAGAACGGACGACACCCAAAAGACACTACGAATCGATAGGAGGTGATTTCCTGAGTCCGATGCGGGTATAAGTATTTTATTGGTCTAAAATACAAGTATTTCTTGTAGGACATTTTTTGGCAGATCAAATTATAATTACCCTAACCACTGTGTGGTTTAAGGGGTATAATATGACTTTAAATACAATGTGTTGAAATATTTTTTTAATTTTTGAAGATTTGTCAGTAAATATTAAATCCATTTTGATTCATTAAAACGAATTTGCATTTCATGTTAGGATAGACACATTTTTATAGTCGAATCGCTTAGGCTATACAGGACAAAGCAGACTTCATCTTGAATAAAGTTGTTAGAGCTTTTAGACAAGATCAAAACTGTTTTTTGCAGAGAAAATAACGTGTCTCTGATTCTGGGAAGCCAAGAATTCGTATTCCGTATGTTAAGCATCGTGAAATATTTGGCCTCCCGAGGAATATCTTTGCGGTGCACCATCTACTATTTAATATGTGATAGAAACCAAATTTATGAAAATGGACAAAAAAGTGGACCAACATTCTGTTTGGTCTGACCAATCCGGACCAAATTTAAAATTTAGGAACATTTTTTTGGAGTAAATTTTGTCCCGATCGGACCAAAACGGCAAACGATGATTGGAATTGAAAGTCTATACACAGAGTAGAAGTAAACTACTCTCCGAAAGTTTTTTTTTTGTTTGGCAACAGACGTAGAGAACGAGGTATTTGTTATATTTGTAATGTGTGTTGTGTAAATGTTTATGTTTGCAACAACTTAACGAAATCGCCTATATCTTCCACTTCGGCCTTGCTCAGGGAAAGTTTGGGGAGGATCTTTTATGGCGGATTAAATAACTTTAAATAGATGGATAGCAGAAAAGGGAGAATAATATCGGACGGGAGAGTGAATAATAACGCAGGACTATATAAATTTTCGAGAATACATCCGACAAGCCTGGTCTTTCGTCGAATAAACCGTCTGAGCAATTCATTATTTTAAATGAAGTTATTATTAACATAAAAAAAATGAATGAAATGGAATAATTAACATACTAATATTGATAAAATAAATCTTCTTTCAGTGTAGGTTTGGAGAACAAATTTTACAGGAAAGTAAATGTAGGTGTAAGTAGGTATGACTAATTCTATTAATGTAAATCAAGTGAGCGTCTATAAATGTGTGAATTGTAGGAAAGGGATTTACCTTATTTGACATCAGATTGAAGCGATCGCTGCATCCTGGTTTTCAATATTCGGTATGACTTAATCTAGAATGGGAAATGTAAATATGTCTCTAAATGAAAATTAAGGAATAATATAGTAATAATAAATTCATTGATGATTGCATTTCCGTAAGAGATCCATAAAGGTACGTCCGGGTAGTTAGAGGAGCTAATTTGCAGCAATTTCTAGCGTTTTCATCAATTGTGAGAAATAAGTGTTCGAAGTCCTTGAACTCCTTTTGGCTGGTAATTTGTAGTAATTCTTAACGTTTTTGTCAATTCGGAGAAATAAATATTTGAAGCTTTTGAACTCCTTGTGGCTGGTTATTAAACCCAATTAGAACCAAAATCTGCTAATGCCCTTCTAAATCTATGTGAAAAGGCGTCGTTAATTCAAATTTTCCTTTGCCAGCATTCAATTCTTAGCACGAAACTTCACGTAAAATACAACGTTCTATCTTTGGCTTATAATCGCACTATTTCGCGCTTTTTGTTTTATTTCTTGTATCTCAGTTTAAAAAAAATCCTTCGTTGAATTTTCTTAAAAATTTTTCTTCTTTTTTTTATATATCTTAAATATTTTGCTTTTTCGACTGGACAGTTTTTTAAAAATCTTTTCTTTTTTTTTCCAATATATTTTTTTTTAATTTCCATGAAAATTCTTGCTATGCTTCCATGTTTCAACAAAACAAATCTCAACAAGTGTAAATTACTAACAGGTAATTTCGCCCGCAATCACACCAACGCATACAAAAAAAAAAAAAATGCTTATATCTTTTATTCCCAATCCCACCAAATTCTTTGCGTGAAATATTGATAAATTTTTTTAGTTTCACAGTCTTCCAACTTTACATACATACAATTGCCAATTCTTTCTAAACTTTAGCTTAACTCCTACCGGACCTAACTTTGCATTACATGTTTAAATGAAATGCTTGTTGGAAATTCCTCTCGTTACAATCGCCCTTCTTTGAATATTCTATTCTTACGTTTCTTAAATTGGTAATGAATGTACAGTTCATTCTCATAAGCCTTCCTTCATCTATCTACTAACCATTTTCCTAAATTCTACGAACCTATCTCCTCTGTCCAACTCCGGTGGTCCGTCCATACAATTAAGTGTCTTCATTATCCTATAGTCCTCACCATGTGTAACCATATTTTGGCCAAAGACCACATAATATGGAGACATGCCAATTGACTGATGTACCGTATTTCGCAGTGAACTGTTAATGCTACTAATATAATAATCCCATTCTCTTTGATCGGATCGAATATACGATCTCAATGCCTCATTAATACAACGATTGACGCGCTCACTGGCATTCGCTTGTGGGGAATGAAGAGCCGTGTAGATATGTTTGGTTCCGTATTTCTTTAAGAATTCGTTAAAAACTTTACATTTGAATTGGCTACCGTTATCTGATACTATAGACTCCGGGACCCCAAAGCAGTGGAAAATGTCATCTCGTAGGAAGGTTATAATGTCCTTAGCGCAGAATTTTTTCATCGGTTTTAAAAACGTGAATTTCGAAAAATGGTCTAAAACTATACAAACTCCTATGTTACCCTTCTTGCTCCGAGGAAAGGGACCTATTAAATCAATATAAAATTTTTGGAATGGTCTTTCGGACTCTGACATTTTTCCCATTAATGGTCTCAAATTCTGATTGGGTACTTTAGCCGTCTTGCAACTCTCACAATCTGCGATAAATTCTTTTACATCTAACACCATCCTCGGCCAATAAAAAAATCGCCGGATCCTATCTAGGGTTTTTGCTATACCTGGATGGGCAGATGTTGGTGGGTTATGACACGAAATTATTACCTCCTTCCTAAGTGGTTCTGGTTAAGAGACAGACTAAGAGCTTCCATTGTGTAACTTTATCGAAATTGGCTCTAAAATAAATATATTTGTCTTCTATATAATAATCTGGTGAATTAGACTTCATCAATTCGTCGCGGAGCGACTTGTAACCCGCGGAGTCAAACGCGTCTGACTCTAAATCGATGGCTGGAAGGGAATCAGTTTCTACTACCGCTATGTCCTCATTCGGAAAGCCTCTAGATAACGCATCTGGCACCACATTTTCTCTTCCACGCCTATGTTCTATATCAAAGTCATATCCCTGTAGCTTCAACGCCCACCTTGCTAATCTTCCGTTGAGGTCCTTCTGGTGCATTAACCATTTGAGGCTTGCGTGGTCAGTCACTACTGTAAATGGGTGTCCTTCAATATAAATCCTAAATTTCTTTATGGCTAAGACTACTGCTAAGCATTCTAGTTCCGTGACTGTGTAATTTCGTTGCGCTCGGTTCAACTTTTTTGACATGTACGCAATCGGCTTTTCTGCCCCAGTTTCATCTGCTTGAGCCAGTACTGCTCCTACTCCAACACTACTAGCATCGCACTGGACAATAAATTTCTTATTATAGTCAGGGTGAATTAAAACGGGGGCTGTGGCTAACATACGCTTTAACGTATTGAATGAGTCCTGCGCGACTGAGTCCCAATTGAAGGATTTCTTTTTCGTCTGTAGCTCTGTTAAAGGGTTTGACACGGTGGCGAAATCAGAAATAAAACGCCTATACCAACCCGCCATGCCGAGGAATTGACGCAGTTGTCGAACATTTTTGGGAACGGGATAATCAATGATAGCCTTAACTTTCTCTTCGTCAGTCATAATCGCTCCATTTCCTACGATATAACCCAAATAATTTACCCGCTTCAAACCAAAGTTGCTCTTCTTGATATTTATCGTCAATCCAGCTTTTCTCAGTAACTTAGCTACTTCTAGGAGGTGGAAAATATGCTCCTCGAAAGACCTTGACATAACCAACAAGTCGTCTAAATATACGAACACATGGTCTTTTAAATCATACGTAATGACTTTATCCATGAGCCTGCATAACGTTTGTGGGGAATTGCATAACCCAAATGGCATCCGGCAAAATTGGTATAAAGGACGATTTGGTACGGAAAATGCCGTCTTGGGTCGGGATTCTTCTGACAAATTGACTTGCCAAAATGCATCCTTCAAGTCAATTTTGGAGATTATATGTACGGAGGGTAGACGTGATAGTATGCCATCTATGCTTGGCATAGGGTATGCATCTTTTTCTGTTACCTCATTCAGCCTTCTGGAATCTAGACAAAACCTAACTTTTCCTGGCTTCACTATCAGAACCCCAGGCGAAGACCAAGGGGACTGATCTGCTTCCTCGATAACACCTAACGCAAGCATTCTATCCAATTCCTCACATAACAATTTTTCTCGAGCGGGAGATATTGGATAAAATTTTTGTTTGATAGGTTTCGCGTTTCCTGTCTCAATCACATGCTCTATCAAATCTGTTTTACCTAAACCCTCCTTATCTGATGAAGGAAATAATGAAACTACTGCCTTGAGTTGCTGTTCCTGTCTTGAATTGAGCGGATATGAGTCGTTGTCCTTTTCGTCGATTTCGGATATCTCTGATGTATTTTCGATTATTTTTAGTCCAAATATTTTCCAAAAATCGACTCCACATATCACATCCTGACTCAATTCTGGGATAATCAAAACCTTCAGTGATCTTGTTTGTGCTCCAAACCCCATATTTACTAGTATAGTGCCCACTACTCGTTGTTTCTGGCCATCGGCAGTTTTCACCAATCCATAAAATTTATCAATCTCCCCTGTCCTTTCAGTAGCAATATCCCTAGCCAAATTGTTACCAATACATGTTATAGTGGCACCGCTATCCAATAAGGCTAGGAAAGTTTTTCCATATATAGTTATGTTCACGTAAGGCCTAGTGTCATTATCTTTAAAAGTTACAGAAGCAATACAATGTTTTCCTAGTTCTTTTCGTTTCCTCCAAAATGTATTCATTCTCGTCGCTGATCTAATCTTACGTCTGGATACTTTTTGGATGCCCCAGTAGTTATTTCGTATCCTTTTCCATTCGTGGTGGAATAAATTGTAAACATCCGGTTTAAAGGTCACATCATGGTTTGTTTGGCTGTCAAGGGTATTTAATTCCGACTTGTTTTTGGATGTGCGCTCTTTCCCTGACGCACATCCCTTTTTGAGTTTAAAGACTTCTGCCTAGCTATACAATTGGAGCAGTTAGGTTTATATGTGTCTAACTGCCCACAGCCGTAGCAAAATATTCGGCGAGGTGCAAGACAATCTTGGTATCTATGTCCGAAGTCCTCGCAATTCCAGCACTTAATTTCAGTTGCATCTATTATATCCACCTCAACTTCCGACGCGGATTCCTCCGAGAGTAAGTCTATCTCAGCGACCTCTCTACGAGAAACAACACCACTACGTGCTGGCCATTGTTTAATCTCTTCTTTAAATTTTTCATGCTTTCGAACTTCAGCCCGTAGAACAGCAATGTTCGGGATATTTATGTGAAGTAGTTCATATCGAAGCTCATTCTTCAAATTTCTGACGACCATTTCCACAAATTCCTGGTCGCTCAGTGGAACTTGCAAACGGTCACTCATTCTGGTTATAACATCAAGGTAGTCTTCAAATTTTTCTTCAGGCTTTTGTTTTCGTCGCCTTATATCATCCTTTATGTCACTGTCTGTGCTGTTGTCCCTAAATTGTCTTTTAAGCGCCTCACACAAATCCTGCCAGTCAAACAACCCCTGGTTCTGGCGATGAAAACGCCAAAACCACTGCTTAGCTTTTCCATCAAATAAAATATGTGCATGTTGGCACAATAAATCAAAATCTCTATTAAGATGGGACGTCGTTAAAGTCCTTATTCTGTATATAAAATCTTCTATAGGAACATCTCCTGAACATCCTTTAAATGTCACGCGCCAATTATTTATCAGCGTAGCTATTTTCTCAGAAGAAACAGAAGTATTTACCACACTATGACTTCCTCGCATTTCCGGTTCCCCATGCTGGACGGGTTCTGATTCTCTTTGATTTACATTCAAATTGATTTCAGATATCGCATTACGTAACTCTGTATTGATGGTAGTTCTCATTTCCTGACGAAACTCTAACAGCGAATTCCTAACAAAATTTAACACATCACATGCCTCGGCTGATTGGTATGACGGTGGGTCAAGAACCTCTCCCGAATTTTGTACGGCACATGTCCCATCTCTGCGCGCCTGTGACCGCGTTCTAACCCCGATTCTCTCCTCCTCTACCGGATTATTGTTTCCGCCATTGGCCGAATTAGCAGGATTAATCCCAGGACTTCGAAACATTTCTTTCTTTTAATTTGAATTACCCAGAAAAATATTAAAACGCAATTAAATTTCTTTTTGTTTACCTGTACTCAAAAAAGAAAGAAAAAAGGAGAATTCCGGATATTTTTCTGAATGTTTTAAACAAACGAATGACAAACTTATTATGAACCCCCCGTCAACCAATTCTGATGGTGGGTTGGGTATAAAAAAGCAGCAATCTTTTCTGGCTTCCTCACATTTTTCTCCTCCACGATTGTAAGAATAAATTAGATTCGATTTATATAATTTTGATTAAAATTTTATCCTTTTCGCGTGGACGGAGTATTCCGAACCGCGGACCAATACAATTGTAATGCAACACACTATCCCCTAGGCTACGTACTGATATTGTCTAAAACAGTCAAACAGTTATTTATATATGCATCGTTTTCGGCGCCCACGACGGTTAAAAAACTTTAATTTATACAGCACATAACATTTAGTTGGGCACCGAGGAGCAATGGTTAGTCCGCCTTGCATACCAAGGATCTTGGGGTCGATCCCTGCTTTGACCTGACACCAAACGCTATGTGTTTTTTTTGTTTTACATAGTATTCAGAAATGTTTGCCGAAAATATTTGCATTTAATTGTATAGGAACTGAGAGAATGGTCTATTAGTGCTTAAGCAGAAAAGAATTTTGGGTGATCTGATTCAGACGGAATATGGTACTGTGTTTTTTTGGATTAAACAATAATTTTTTATGTGCGAAACAAATAAAAACATTTTTGTAACAAAAGATTTTTTTAGCTGTATAAAAGTTTAAAATTCGAAAATTCTAACAACAAAAAACGTTTATCGGACAACGTTTTCCAAACGTTTTTTGTTCTTTGCTTGTATGTGTTTTAGGATTAAAAGTTTAGACTTAACAATTTGGAATTGCAAATAGATCCGGCTTAAAATCGTGCTTTGCCATTTTTACACTTTTTAATCCACCACCATGATGAATGGTGATGGGGGTTAATAAGTTTTCAATTGCCGTGTTGTAACACATCGAATATCGATTTCCGACTATATAATAAGTATATACATTCTTGATCAGGGAGAAATTCTAAGACGATATGTAAGCATGTCCTTCTGTCTGTTGTGATCACGCTACACTTCAATAATGGAGACTCCGAAATTTGGCAGAAATTCGTTTTTTTTGTTGAAGGCAGGCAAGTTCGAAGATGGGCCGATATGGTCCAAGTATTGATATACCCCATAAAAACGCATTTCCGATTTGGGGTCTTGGGCTATAAAAACCGTAGTTTTTATCCAATTTGCCTGAAAATCTAGAGGGTACTTGAGAACCATAAAAAGATGTTGTGAAAATGGTGCATGTTTTGGTATAGCTCCCTATATAGACCGACTCTCTCCGATTTTGCTTCTTGGGCCGTCTTGAAACTTATTTTCTATCCGATTTGCCTAAAATTGGAAATTTATAGTTATTTGGGGACCCATAAAGAGGTGTGTCGAAATTGTCTATGTTGTTGGTATAGCCCCATATAGACCGATCTCCGATTGCTTCTTGGCTTCTAGACAATAACTGTATTTACTAATCGATTTGCCTGAAATTGGAAATCTAGAGGTATTTGGACAATAAAGAGGTGTGCCGAAATTGTCTCGTATGGGTCCATGGTGTGGTATAGCCCCATAAAGACCCGATCTCCCGATTTCTTCTTGGGCGTTCTAGAAACTGTTATTTCTATCCGATTTGCCTAATTTAAATCTAGAGGTATTTTAGAGCAATAAAGACGTGTGATAGAAAATTGTCCGTATGGTTCATGTTTAGGTGATATGTCCATATAGACGATGATCTCCCGATTTTTTTTCTTGGCGTTCTATAAACTGTATTCTATTCCCGATTTGCCTGATATGTGTGCCGAAATTGAGGTGTATCGGTCCATTTTTCTGGTAAACTGCCCCATAATATAGACCGATCTTCTATTTATTTACTTGGGCGTCTAGAGACTATATTTTTAGCCTATTTGCTTGAAATATGAAATCTAGAGTATTTTAGATCACAAATAGGTGTGTCCAAAAGTGCCTATTGGTCATATTTTGGTAAGCCCGATTTTATTTCTTGGGTTTCTAGAATCCGTAGTTTTTTGCCGGAAATTATAAATATAGACGTATCTTGGACCATAAAGAGGTGTCGAAAATGTCCGTATCGGTCCATGTTTTGCTTAGCCCCTATATAGACTGATCTCCGATTTTACTTTTTTAGGCTTCTAGAATTCGTGGTTTTCACACATTCTGCTGAAAGTGGAATTCTAGAGGTATTCGGGAACATAAGAGGTGGTGAGTATTGATCATGTTTTTGGTATACTCCCGAATTTATTTCTAGGACTTCTGGATCCGCTGACCACAATTGGTCAACCGAATATGGTGTGTTTTTACCCATGTTTAGTATAGCCTCCATATAGACCGTATTCCAGTTTTAATTCCTTGGGCTTCTAAAACGTAGTTTTTTCCGATTGCACAAAAATGTAAATATAACTGGAATTTTAGACCCTCAAAATCTGTATCGCATTTATTTTTACCGGTCCAATTGGCAAGGCTCGATATAGACCGATTTAACTTCTTGAGGATAAAAATATTTCTCCGGAATGAAATGTAGACAACGAAATTCCCCTTTCGTATAAAGTATTTTCGTTTAGAGCAAACTAATCCGAATTTTTGATAAGCTATTCAACGATTGTCTCTAAAATTGTGTCAAAAGAAAACTTTTGCTGTCTAAATTTCGTCCTCGCGAAGAAAACACTCTTTCAGGGTATAGACAGGCGCACTGATCATGAAAATTGCTTGAAACTGAAATAAAATTTCCAGATTTACTAATCGTATTCATTTAAATAAGGCGAAAAATCTACAATTTAAGATTCAAATCAAGGCGTTATTATCATCATATACTACGGATATGTTATGATTTCCTCTAAACACAAACATATTGGTTCTCATAAATCCAGAATCTGATCTGGACTTCATAGGTAGAATCTTTAAATTTTTTCTTCGAGAACGTACTGGTTGAACTGATTTGCTTGGGAGAAGATTTTCATCTCAAACCCCCTAAAATGCTAACATGATACTCGTATATTAGTCAAGTAACCCCGCTACGACGAAGAGTTTTGAAAGTAGAACTATTTATTATTTGATTCAGGTTGGTGGGTATTTAAGATTCTTTTTAGAAACGTGGTCAAAATTCCATATTTTTTTGAAATTTCAAATGAGGAGTCCATCCAACGTTTAGTCCTTATTACA
>PGFW01036617.1:8873-20876 GCA_003123925.1 Haematobia irritans | reverse complement strand
AAAAGAGAGAAGATGATACAAGGAAAGGGTCCCATTTTTAGTCACCGTATTTGTTTAAAAATTCCGTTATAAACTGTACAGTTGTTGGAAGTTGGTTTCAAGGATATCATCACAATTTCTTTCTATTTTTCAAAATAAAAGTATTCACAGTAAAAAGAAAACAAAAAAATACAAAAAAAATATTTTTAAGGGTGTAAAGTTTGTCGTTTTGTTGGTTTTTGGTATTTTATTTGCTGTTAAACAGCAAGGATTTCGGGTCAAGGGTAGTTATTTGAATAAAAAAAAAACTGTAATTTTGAACCAAAAGGCCATATAAAAAAATATTAACGACCAGAATCAATTGTTAAAACAAAAAGAGTTTGTTTGGGTTGGTTTGGTCTGTTTTTTGGGTTTGAATTGGATTTTTGGATCATAACACAAAGTAGTTTTTTTTTCAAAATTTCAACTTACACACTGTACCTTGTTAGGTCCGTTCAAGTCCTTGAGATTCGTTATTCAAACGATTGCTGCCAACTCCGCTATTTTAAGGCCATACTAGACGAAGCCAATTTGTAGGGGGACGTTTTCTAAGACCTACGGTCTTATCCTTTAGAATCCTATTACAGTCAAAGTATTTCGTGGCGGTGGTTGTGTGTTTTCCTGACTATTCCATTTTATTTTGTCCCCTAATGTCGATTTGGTCCTTATGGTATAACGCATTTTCGGTATGGTCATTGTGGTAGTAGAAATAAATGTCGGTTGGGTTGTTGTAGTCGTAGTCGTGGTAGTCGATGTTGTTGTAGTCGTTGTCCTAGTTGTTGTTGAGGTGGTGGATGAAGGTCTAAGTAGGTTTATTGGAGGTTTGGGGAAAGTTCTGAACTGAATTTGAGGTTTTTATTCCGGGCAGTTTTTGTTTAATCTCTTGAAATAATCACTGGGGAAATTAATAAAGGAAGGTATCTGATTGGCTTGAACGCTGGGTGGGATGTTGATAGAATTGTCAAAAGAAAGGTCGCCGAGTAGTGGTGGCTAGCACGAAATCCTGTATCCATAAAATGGATACTGAAGATTTCAAAGGATTTTCGGTAGGAACTTTGAAGACAACATTTTGGTTGTCTAGGTGGAGCCATAGTTTCAGTCATGGGTACAATAGGGTTTCATTCGGGAGGTGGACGAACATCTGTTTCACTTTCATCTTCCTCCTCTTCTTCAAATTTCTTCATCAATAGTATTCGGTAGTGGACGTTGTACTACTGGTACTGCTACCTATGGTACTAGATCCTTCAAGCTATTCAAATAGATTCATAACCTTTTGTGGGTCTTTTACTGGTAATGATATATAGGAGAGTTACGGTAGGATTTATCGGTCCTTGCGAAGTTGATGGGTATTGTGGCGTGATGATGACGATGATATTGGTGGTCTCTCCTTATGAACTTCTTGAACATATTTCAACATATCCACCACAGCTGGATTCAAATGAGCCATATCTTGAGTTTGTAGACTTGATATAAATTCTGGCAAATTGAATTGAAGTTTGATTGGAGGTTTCAACGATGAAGATGGCCTTGTGTGCTGAGCCTCTGTCGTTGTCACGGGATTCATAAATGTTTGAAATGATTCCGGTTGAGATGCTGATGTTGCATTGGCATATGTGATACCAGTTGTAATTGTTCAAAGCCTGGGAATTTCCCAATTTCGGAGGACTTACAATATTGATATTGGAGGTTACTGGAGCCAAAGTGGAAGTTCAAAACTCGTATGCTGCCCCTTCAAGGTACTATAGAAATTCTTCATTTTCTGATTGGCTATAATGTTATATTGGAAATAATTGCTCTCTGTTGTGGTACTGGGAACATATCCATGTTCTGTCCCATAATTGTGGACCGGTGGCTGGGGGAATTTCGTTTGATATGTTTGCTGGGATGGTAAATTTTTATTATTATAAAATCCTCCCACTGTACTGATTTGTGAGAAATGAGAATTGGGTGTTACTTTCACTGGGGCACTTTTGTAATCACCAAATGATGGAGGTGTCTGGGTGGTTCTCTCATGTAAAGGTTGATTATCCAAATGGAAATAGCTAAAGTTAAGAGCTTGTAATTTCTTTCTCTGTTCCTTAAGTTCCTTTAGAGATTGCAATATGTATGGTAAGAGATCCTTGTCATTCACATAATTCAAAGGTCGTATAGTTGTACTCGTACCCAATGTTGAAGAAGATCCCGTACTGCTATAATAATTTCCCATTATGGGTCTAAAATCATTTTCAGGATGGGGTTCTTTGAGAGAAGGTGGAGGTGGTAAGGATAAATTATAGCCTGTATAGACCACTTTGGGTTTTTGTTTATATGTCTGGGTTGTTGCTGCCCACGATCTGGTAATTGGGTTTGTAAGCGGAATTCAGGGAATTATGGAATTTAAGGGTGAATAACTGGGCGTAAGAAGGTGGTGTTAAATAGGGATTGAAAACTCCAAAGGAATAGGCTCCCCGGTTGCCCCTGTTGATGGTGATATTGTTGCTGCTGCTGCTGTTGTAGATGGTGATGAGGTACATGATGTTGTTGGTAAGGATTTGTTTCGATAGAGCGGTAATTGTGACTAACCAATGCCTGTGTACTTGTCCATTGGGCTCTTTGTCTTGGTCGAGGTGGATGATTTGGTCTCAATTGACGTATGGTCCGTACCACCGATTCAGCTACAGCATTATCATTGGTATCCACATATTCCATTTCCTCTTCTTCGGCAGATCGGATTATGACTTCAGTACGAATTTCATTCATGGGTAAAAGGGGCTCAGTTGTTGTAGACGATATAGCGGAATCTTCTTGATGTTCTAAAATCTTCACTCGGTTATTTAAATTATCACCAGAACCGTTTGTTGTAAGAGATATAGGATTTTCGGATTCAGATCTTGGGTCATCAGTGGATCTAGAAGAATCTTCATAGATTTTTGGAGATTTCGCAACTTTTACTAAATTTTGAATGGAAGCTTTCAAGATTTCGGCAAGTCTTAGGTAAAACAAATCCTTACCAACAACATCATGTACCTCATCACCATCTACAACAGCAGCAGCAGCAACAATATCACCATCAACAGGGGCAACCGGGAGCCTATTCCTTTGGAGTTTTCAATCCCTATTTAACACCACCTTCTACGCCCAGTTATTCACCCTTAAATTCCATAAATTCCCTGAATTCCGCTTACAAACCCAATTACCAGATCGTGGGGCAGCAACAACCCCAGTCATATAAACAAAAACCCAAAGTGGTCTATACAGGCTATAATTTATCCTTACCACCTCCACCTTCTCTCAAAGAACCCCATCCTGAAAATGATTTTAGACCCATAATGGGAAATTATTATAGCAGTACGGGATCTTCTTCAACATTGGGTACGAGTACAACTATACGACCTTTGAATTATGTGAATGACAAGGATCTCTTACCATACTATATTGCAATCTCTAAAGGAACTTAAGGAACAGAGAAAGAAATTACAAGCTCTTAACTTTAGCTATTTCCATTTGGATAATCAACCTTTACATGAGAGAACACCACAGACACCTCCATCATTTGGTATTACAAAAGTGCCCCAGTGAAAGTAACACCCAATTCTCATTTCTCACAAATCAGTACAGTGGGAGGATTTTATAATAATAAAATTTACCATCCCAGCAAACATATCAAACGAAATTTCCCCCAGCCACCGGTCCACAATTATGGGACAGAACATGGATATGTTCCCAGTACCACAACAGAGAGCAATTATTTCCAATATAACATTATAGCCAATCAGAAAATGAAGAATTTCTATAGTACCTTGAAGGGGCAGACTACGAGTTTTGAAACTTCCACTTTGGCTCCAGTAACCTCCAATATCAATATTGTAAGTCCTCCGAAATTGGGAAAATTCCCAGGCTTTGAACAATTTACAACTGGTATCACATATGCCAATGCAACATCAGCATCTCAACCGGAATCATTTCAAACATTTATGAATCCCGTGACAACGACAGAGGCTCAGCACACAAGGCCATCTTCATCGTTGAAACCTCCAATCAAACTTCAATTCAATTTGCCAGAATTTATATCAAGTCTACAAACTCAAGATATGGCTCATTTGAATCCAGCTTGTGGTGGATATGTTTGAAATATGTTCAAGAAGTTCATAAGGAGAGACCACCAATAATCATCGTCATCATCATCGCCAACAATACCATCAACTTCGCAAGGACCGATAAATCCTACCGTAACTCCTATATATATTACCAGTAAAAGACCCACAAAAGGTTATGAATCCTATTTGAATAGCTTGAAGGGATCTAGTACCATAGGTAGCAGTACCAGTAGTACAACGTCCACTACCGAATACTATGATGAAGAATATGAAGAAGAGGAGGAAGATGAAAGTGAAACAGATGTTCGTCCACCTCCCGAAATGAAACCCTATGTACCCATGACTGAAACTATGGCTCCACCTAGACAACAAATGTTGCTACCTCAAAGTCCTACCGAAAATCCTTTGAAATCTTCAGTATCCATTTATGATACAGGATTCGTGCTAGCCACCACTACTCGGCGACCTTTCTTTGGACAATTCTATCAACATCCCACCCAGGTTCAAGCCAATCAGATACCTTCCTTTATTAATTTCCCCAGTGATTATTTCCAAGAGATTAAACAAAAACTGCCCGGAATAAAACCTCAATTCAGTTCAGAACTTCCCCAAACCTCCAATAAACCTACTAGACCTTCATCCACCACCTCAACAACAACTAGGACAACGACTACAACAACATCGACTACCACGACTACGACTACAACACCCAGACCTATTTATTCTACTACCACAATGACCATACCGAAAATGCGTTATACCATAAGACCAAATCGACATAGGGGACAAAATAAATGGAATAGTCAGAAAAACACAACCACCGCCACAAATACTTTGACTGTAATAGATTCTAAGGATAAGACCGTAGGTCTTAGAAAACGTCCCCTACAATTGGCTTCGTCTAGTATGGCCTTAAATAGCGGAGTTGGCAGCAATCGTTTGAATACGAATCTCAAGGACTTGAACGGACCTAACAAGTACAGTGTGTAAGTTGAAATTTGAAAAAAAACTACTTTGTGTTATGATCCAAAAATCCAATCAAACCCCAAAAAACAGACCAAACCAACCCCAAACAAACTCTTTTTGTTTTAACAATTATTCTGTCGTAATATTTTTTTATATGGCCTTTTGGTCAAAATTACAGTTTTTTTTTTATTCAAATAACTACCCTTGACCCGAAATCCTGCTGTTTAACAGCAAATAAAATACAAAAAACCAACAAAACGACACTTTACACCCTGTAAATATTTTTTTGTATTTTTTTGTTTTTCTTACTGTGAATACTTTTATTGAAAATAGAAAGAAATTGTGATGATATCCTTGAAACCAACTCCAACAACTGTACAGTTTATAACGGAATTTTAAACAAATACGTGACTAATAATGGGGACGCCTTTATCCCTTTGCACATGCAAATGAGAATGAATAGAGAAAATAAAAAATTGGAATATCAAAGATATATTTGGATAAAATATACTAAGAGTTGCAATTCATAGTGATGTTATGAAATAATACTGTAAATATGTTAAATGTAACTTAAAATTATAAATTCTAGCTCATCGTGGAAAACTTATGTCATGTTTGAAGTAACAACGTCAACAAATACACATTCAAGTCTCCTCCTTCAGATTTAAGAACAAAATAAAAGTTTAGAGATTTTTTTATAAGGTATACGAAATATTTGTACACATTCAAGTCTCCTTCTTCAGATTTAGGAACAAAATATAAAGTTTAGAAAATTTTTTTATAACCGTATACGAAATAATTGTAACTTACAGAAACATTTGTTCAATGGGATATTTGAAAAGAATTTAACAAAAAAATCGAAAAAATAAAAATTGAATAATTTCTATTGATCAAAAGAAAAAGGCCTTCTGCCTCCACGAAAAATATAGTAAATCGGAGCCAGCTTATATCGATTTAAAATAACATCAGGGAGGCCCCCAATTTAAATATCCATTATGCACACAAACTTTAGGGCCACCGGAAATTAACATCAAAATTTTTAGAATCAGTTTTGATTTGTTTGAATTAACTTCTTTAGGACAATTATGGCTCTTGGAACATCGACACAAAGCCATCACAACCGCTGCATGAAAGGAAGAAGGTAATGCCCAGTCGCCATGAAATGTGGTGACTAGACAGCCGTGAGTGGGTCATTATGTGAAATTAATGAAAACGGCCTTAGTATAACAGGTTGGCTGATAAGATCGGCCGGTCTAAATCAAAGAAAAAACACATTCTTTTTTTGTCAAAAATTTCGTTTTTTATTTATTCAACATAGTCCCTTTCAAGAAGCGACACAACGATTATAACGACAGCTTACCAAATTTTTTGATACATCTTGCGTAGTAGTCTCCTTCGGATTTTTGCCATCAAAATAGGCCTCAGTTTCGGCGATCAACCCTCTTCATTGGCAGGCCAATTTCTTCGACGGCTGCGAAGCATCCTTTTTGCAGGTCTGAGAACAAGTAAAAGTAGCTGGGGGCCAGATCTGGAGCAATACGGTGGATGGGGCAATGCAATTCGAAGCCCAATTCATGATTTTTTTGCCATCGTTCTCGAATGACTTGTGGCACCGGTGCGTTGTTGGTGAAACAACACATTTTTCTTCTTCATATTGAAAGGCCGTTTTTTTCCGCAGATTCGAACTTCAAAACGCCAATATAATAGTAACTATTTGATGGTTTTCCCCTTCTCAAGAATAATCGATAAAAAGTTATTCCAATGCGCAATCGGCACAAAAAACAGATGCCATTAGACTTTGCCAGGCGGACTTTGAGTCTATTCCACGCTTCGAGACGGTTCACGGCGGTCGCTGTCACTCAGCCCGCGACTGTCGATGTGGACATCAGGAGTGTAGTGATGGAGCCATGTTTCAACCAACTTGTCGACATATAGGAACGGAAAACTCGGGTGTATTAGCGTACTTAACAGCTGCTAAAGCACCCGCTCAGAATCATTCAACAACGTGTTGTTTTTGGTCAAATGTGAAAGGTCGCCTCGGCCACGCCATTTTGCACAGAGGCTTCGCGATATACCAAAATATTGATAAATGATATGACCAACAGTTCGCCTTTGATATCCCTTTAAGGCCTTTTGCTATCTCCCGATCAACTTCATTTTTACGGCCAATTCAAAATCGTTTTGTGGAATTTTATTATGGTTTTCGTCGTAAACGCACCTCTTTTCGGCGGTCCACGTGCGTTCAGCTCGTCCTGCCGTGCTCCTTCACGCATGCTTGCAATTTTTGCATAACCAATCAATTATGTTGATTTTCCCTGGGGCAGGAGTTCGGAAAACATCATTACAGGCCAAGTTTTTTTGCTATCACCGTGATTTTTTCCCCTTCAGAAAATTCCACACGAAATTCCACTTTTTTTTCTCATTTTTTTCAGCAATAACAAAAGTTGCTATCACAAAAGACGCTCTAACTCACAAAACTAAATTGACTTAACAGAACGTCAAATTTGAACAAGAAAATCATTTGAAAGGTTGGTACATATATAAAAATAATATGCATTTATCTAGCGACTGCATCTATGTGTCAGACCGGGACTTATAATACCAACCTTCAAATGTATTCGTGTCAAATTTTGACCAAAAAATTTGTTTTACTTTGTTAGACCGCGGGATTTATCAGTCAACCTGTTAAAACTCAAATATATTAGAACATTGTGACAATGTCTCAAAATCGTTTTTATTTGCTTCTAAAGTAAAATATCGATTTCGATAATTTTTAGTTCAACCTGTAAACGACCACAGGCGTCAAAAATTCAAGGATTAGATCCAAAGATTTTGATGACCATTTTCGGCTAACCTTCTTGTTAAGCCACTCTGTTGATATGTGTTGATATTATGTGCGGAGTCATGTTGCAACGTCCGATTGTTGCGGCCGAAATCTGTGTCACACAGAGCTTCAATAACTGCTTCTAGGAACATTTTCCTAATAATGTTGGCATCAGTCTATTTAACCCAGGTCGATTAAAGCAAGCGGGAAGCGCACCCATCGGCCCGTTATGGCGCCCTCATTCATTTATCATCGGCGCATGCACACCGTGTGCAATAGGAGCATGCCCGGCCTTGCATACACAAAGCGTGCGGTTCGATATCTTGCTACGAAACCCGACACAAAAGTTTTTCAGCGGTGGTGATTATCCCACCTCAGTAGCTGTAACGATTTCTGATGGTTTCAAAACTTTCCTAAGTGGTTTCCACTTGCAATTGGAACGCCGTCGGACTCGCTATAAAAAGGAGTGTCCCTTGTCACTGAGGCTTAACATGGAAACGGGCAGCCACTAGTGATAAGAGAGAAGTTCACCACTGTGGTATTCACAATGAATGAATAGTCTAAGCTGAGCCTGATCATCGGGCCTGGCCACATAACCTAACCTAACCTAACCAATCATCGGCGGCGCTTGACAATCTGAGTGTGCCCATTCGCAGGCTATAAGTCTCAGCTTGAACTTTTAGCTAAAGCTAACGGACCGATTAGTTTATTGTGTAACAAACTTCTCATCGGACAAAATTAATTGAATCCTGGCCTCTTTCGTGAAAACGTTATCATACCTTGGGCTTTCCAGTCCACCTTTCTTTTGTGCAATCAGTGTAGCATCTTGTACTTTAGCACTCTCAATGCTTTATCAGCTATATGTTATTTCAATATCACATCTCGCACACCTTCAGCTCAAGAGCAAGTGTTCTACCATTGCCGGTTGATTGTTCGATCAAATCTGCCTTTCACTTTCAAGATATAATTTCAGGTGTTTATAATTCCCAGCAAAAAAAAATTGTGAAATGTTCCACAAACATTTCTCTTTAAAGCGCATTCCCAGAATCAACCATCTGATTTTTCATCAAAGAAATTCCAACACAGACCAACGCCTCCATCATTTGGTGATTACAAAAGTCCCCAGTGAAACGTAAAACACCCAATTCTCATTTCTCACAATCAGTGCAATGGGAGGATTATTATAAAATAAAAATTCACCATCCCAGCAAACGTATCAAACGAAATGTGCCCAGCCACCCGCCCACAATTATGGGACAGAAATGGATATGTTCCCAGTACCAACAAACAGAGGAGCGAATTATTCCAAATATAAACATTATAGCCAAGTCAGAAAATGAAGAATTTTCTATAGTACCTTAAGGGCAGACTGACGAGTTTTGAAACTTCCACTTGGGCTCCAGTAAACCTCCAATTCAATATTGTAGAAGTCCTCCGAAATTGGAAAAATTCTCAACTTCCGATGTAGGTCCTTTGGACAAGTCCTACAAACATTTCTTCTAAAGCTATGATTTTTTCCACTCCCGATGCAGTTCCTTTTGGACAAGCTCACAAACATTTCTTCTTTTGATAAGTTTCAAAGAAAGTAGCAATTTCACAAAAAAAATAGAAAAATTAATAAAAAAGTAAAAAAATAATACGAAAACCAAAATAACATGTCATTCCCGCTGGGATTTGAACCTGTGCCGTTTGACTTTTGCACTTCCATGGAAGTTATTTTGAGAAGGTTTTTCATATTACCAGAATTTTTATTTTATTGTTGATTTTTAATAAAAAAAATAATTTTATACGAAAATATATGCCGAAAATAAAAAAATAAAAGCGATGAATAACATAAAACAAAATACTTTTTTAGAAAATTATTTGATAAAAAATTGCCGCAGAAAATGAAGAATTTCTATAGTACCTTGAAGGGGCAGACTACGAGTTTTGAAACTTCCACTTTGGCTCCAGTAACCTCCAATATCAATATTGTAAGTCCTCCGAAATTGGGAAAATTCTCAACTTCCGATGTAGTCCTTTTTGGACAAGTCTACAACAATTATCTTCTAAAAGCCCAAATTGATTTTTTTCAACTCCGATGCAGTTCTTTTGGACAAGTCCACAAACAATTCTTCTTTGGATAAGTTTAGAAAGTACGCAATTTCACAAAAAAAAAAATAATTAATTAATAAAAGAAAAAAATAAAGATAACAAAATAAAATGTCATTCCCAGCTGGGACTTTGAACCTGTGCCGTTTGACTTTTCGCTGTTCCCATGGAGAAGTTATTTTGAGAAGGTTTTCATATTACCAGAATTTTATTTTATGTTGTTTTTAATAAAAAAATATATTTATACGAAAAATATATGCGAAAATAAAAAATAAAAAACAGATGAATAACATAAAACAAAATATTTTTTTAGAAAATTATTTGATAAAAAATTGCCGCTGCTGCAAACATTTGAATTAACGTTTCAACGCTTTGTGTTTAATGGCGTTTGTGGCTGAGTGTGCTAAGGCCTTCTGTTATGGTGCCAACAAACCCAGGTTTAACCCCTGGTCGGAGCGCGAAAAAGTTTTTCAAATTGTAAAATTAGATAATAGGAAAATAAACAGTGTAATAAAATATAGTGAAAAAAAAAGTGAAATTGGAATGAAAAAAAAAATTTTTTTCGCTTTTAAATGTCTTTCATATCAAATGAACTTCCAGGGCACAACATTCTAAAGCAATGCAAAGAGATCAAAAAAAGAGTACTTCCGTCTCATATGACAAGCCATGTAAGATTCATTGGAGATGATCCAAGTTTGCACTACTTCAGGATCAACAAGATTGGGATCCAAACTCCTTTTTTGGAAGCTCCTTTTTTACTGAGTTGTTTGTCCTTTTTTCTCGGACGCGATGCAACACCGCCAGTAATGACGGTAAACGACCTAATGAAAACAAATTTATGTTATTAGACATGAGCTGGAGGGCTCTTAGGTTAGGTAGGTGGAGAGCGCGATTGTTTATCAGGGCTCACTTAAGCTATGTCAGCCGCAAATTGTGATACCACATTGGTGAACTTCTCTCTAAGGCAACTGGAGGGCTGCCGCAGTCCAGGTGTTAAGCTCAATGAGCAAGGATCCGTCGCTTTGATAGCCGAAGTCGGAACGGCTGTTCCACCAGCGTTGCATGAAACCACTGTTAGAGAAGCTTTGAAAACCCTCCACGAAAATGTCCAACTCAGTACCTTACTTGAGGTGGATCAATCCACGCGTGAAGAAAACTTTTTGGTGTTCGTTCGAAAATGCAGAAATCGAACCACTACCTTGTGTATGCAAGGCGGGCATGCTAATCATTGCATAACGGTGGCTCCCGTGCTCTTACGATAGTCACTTGTGGATTTCCAGCCAAATATAAAGCAATTACACTCGAGTTCCATCACTTTAATTCTTCTTTTGTAAGCTTGTAGTCAATAGAACGAAATTTTATACAAACGAGATTCTTTAAGTGTAAATAAACCCGAATTTACGACAATTTTTAATTGTTTAAAAGAAAAGATCTTAGCTTTGAAAGGAAACTTCGTTTGTCTAAAATTTCGTTGCTGCAAAACGGACCTCTTCTTTAAGTGTATACCCGAATTTAAACCGATTTCGATCAAACTCTTGCATGATTGGCCTTGTGCCTAAAATATACTCTGTATAATATTTCATAAAGATCGGTTAAGAACCGGAAACTATGTTCATCGGTTTGAGATATTTTCCAACCAAATATGATTAATAACAACTTGAGCTCCACCACGAAGAATTTTTTTCTTTAAACACAAAAATGCTTTGGTGGCTTGTAAACAATGCAATGAATTATCAATGTAATAAATATGGTACTTATATATAGGGTACTGTTCTACTGTCACATGGTAATACTTCGTTTAACTTGACAAAACCCTGTACTCCGCGAGGTATCAGTCGTACATGCTATTTCTTGCCATGAAAAGGTCAAAATTTTTTTAATTTAAAGCTTTTTTAAAATTTGCAACTCTCTTATGTCCAAATATATTCTTTGGTCTTTTAATGTTTACCAACCCTTTTATAATGATTACTTTCACTGTACTATTTCTAACAAATCTATCTATTTATCTAGTTCATACTAATGCTTATC